>JAJLUX010000034.1:64062-82201 GCA_030564425.1 Wickerhamiella cacticola | reverse complement strand
AGAAAGATGCGCCCAAATGCTCGGAAAGGGCGGGGGAAACCATCAAGATGGGCAACCCACGAGTGTCACGCTGCAATACGGCGTGGGCCCGGATAGGGAGGGAGAAGACCGTGTCATCTTCGATTTTTTTTGTTTTTTTGATAAAGGAATACAGATCTTTGCGCAAAAGCGCGTAATCCATGTCTTTTTTTCTTCTTTTTTTTCGTCGAGATTATCTCCTTCAACGGTGGCCGTTACACGAATTTCAACGTGATAAACCACTTGTTTGTCCTGTTCAGGACGCGAATCAGTATTTTAAACGGGCTGGGTCGACCCTGGAGAGGCTATCTGCCCTATTTATCCAGGCGAATCTCGAGTTTCGCTGTGTATCAGCATTTGTTTTTTTCCTAAAAGTCGTTTTTACAGCATCCCTATTATAAAATTTTTTTTTTTTTTCTTAAGTTAAAATGTTTGAAAAATATCACCTTTCCAGTATATTATTTCAAAGACCTAAGCATTCAACAATTCGGCAATAGTTTAGTGGCTAGAATTTCCGCCTGTCAAATAGCACGCGGGGGACCGGGGTTCAATTCCCCGTTGCCGAGTCTTTTTAATTTTGTTTTTACCACTACCACTTTTTATATCTGCTAACAGTCCCTTAAACCACAAATGAGGGTACCTGCTGGCAACTCAGTTAACATTTAATTTATATCAAAACACGCGAGAGGCTGCAAGGCTGTCTGGTAATTTGTGTTATAAGGTGACCAAGCGCATAGCGAACGCCCTCTTTCTATTTTTATTTGCAAAATATGAATAGGGTACATTGACGCGCATAATAATGCATAAAAAGTATTGCCCTAAAAATCGCTCATGCGAAGTAAAAGAGGGGCCTATAAAATGGAAAGAGAGAGAATAACCAGCCAATTGAATGCCGCCTCGGGCATTGAACACGCATTGGGGATAGTTATATTGAGTTTAACTGAGCCTACAGGGGGCATAGTTGATACGGTCGGTTGTGTTGCGGAGTCTGTTAGCAGCGAGGTTAAAGTTAGCCACATGCTAGTGTAGACAGTCTCTCCTACAGATTTATCTACACTAGAAGCATCCGCCATGGACAAGAGTAGCCAGCATGGAACCTGCCTCATTTATTGGGCTGAAGAAGTTATTCCAGTGCGGACTTCTTGGCAAACGAGTACCTATATAGGCATATGATCACTGCATGCAGACGCCGCAAAGTGCATGCATATTCCGTCTGTATTTGGCTTGGCAGGTATGGATAACCTGGGTGGACAGGGCTACAACAGGAGCGGGCGATGCATTTTTTGGGACTTAAACAAAAACCTATGAGTACACACAATGGGATATCTGAAATCTAATATGATATTTCCACTTCATTAGTCGTCTTTCTATGTTCACTGGTGTGGCAAAGAGCCTGATCCATGCAGCCTAATGCACTAAAGCTGGTGAAATTCATACTATGATGCATAGTAAGTGAACCGGCAAAGCCGGCGCAATAGGGGAGAGAGCCAGCTGGGACCACACAAACCAAGTCGGGGCATAGCGCTATGCCTTATTACAACAATCACCTATAGCTCAGAGCATCGACTAAAATCTATTATGATACTTCTAAGTATGTACCCTGAACTTTTCAATATCTAAAAAAAACCTGCAAACCATTTATTCCGTTTAGTGGGTGGCGTACCAAAGCGATTCATGGGATCATTGCGGGGTCTAGATGCAAATGACCTGGCTAAGACTCGTGCAGTAGTGGGGGTGAGCGCAATGGCAAGGGGCATTCTTACCACGATGAAGAGTTTGTGAAGGACCAGAACGGACGCTAACTCCGCCATTAACTTTCCTCCTTTTTGCTCGTTGGCCTTATGAATAAAAGTATCGTCTTCATCTGTCGAAGCGCCTATGGCTGACCGCAGCTGCAACTCCACATCTTGCATCCAGCCGATACCAGTGTAATGGACCAGAGCGAAAAAAACCGGCAGCTCTAAAAGCGAAATAGTACCATAAGTGTAAATGAGAGGTGCTCCATAGCGACGAATTGAGGATTTCAGAGGTGAATTGCGATAGGCCGTAGTGGAAAACCGCCGATAGCAAGCAAACATGTCAGAAGGTCCCAACATTTCCAAACCAAGTAATTTATGCTCCCAGCTGCTTCTCTACCACGTAATAGTTGTTTTCGTGTTTGGCAGAGAGGCTCGTGGGTGTCCATTTTGGGGGATCCTCGGCGGCAGGAGCGTCACACGGGTCTGGACAACTTGTAGCTGCAACAATACGTGAGAGTGGTGCTAGGCCTTCAGTATCCACCGATTGAAGTACTTCGACAAATTGAAGCTGATGCTGTAGGTCGGCTTGAATCTCATAGGGATCGACTGTCAGGCCGGCAAGGCGAATGATTTTTTTTAAAACGTCAATATCAGGGCCACGCTCACTAGGTTTACCCATATATTGAGCTACTTTCCATGTTGGTTGTGCGAGTCTGCGACTAAAGGACATGGAGAAAAGTTTGAAGTCAACAGCAGAGATAAGCAGTTTCAAGGAGGTGGCGGTAAAAATAAATGCCTTACATATTAGTGAAAATTTTTGACTCATGTATAAAATATAGTGTTTAAAGCATAATAATAACAGACATGTTATGAGCTATCTATAATTTACACGTGAAAACCCCCCATTGCGAGAATACGATGTATTTGAGAGGGGGACATATAGCAAATCTCGAAGCTAGTCGGGTCACTAATCATAGACATTGGTGAATATAGCAATACAAGTAGTAATGCATTACTCTAGTCTTGCGCTAGTAATGCCTTGTATCCAAGGAGTAATTGCGGGGTCTTCAAGCAGTCAGCCACGAGGTTGGTCGTATTCTGCTATCACTGTTGGGAGCTAACCCCGGGGGTTATGCACGGCTCCCACGTGCTACCCACAAAACCAAAACCCGTGGATGATTATCTCTTTATCAAAAGCTCATGTCGTCCACACTGTTGCGCGCCGCTCCCGGGAAAAGAATTGCGCTCCCAACACGCATTGAGCCTAAGGTATTCTTTGCAAACGAGCGTACATTCCTCTCATGGCTCAACTTCACAGTGATTCTTGGTGGATTGGCAGTTGGTCTCCTTAATTTTGGTGACCGCGTTGCTCGAGTTAGTGCAGCACTTTTTACATTTGTCGCAATGGCCACCATGGCTTATGCACTGGTCACCTATCACTGGCGTGCGGCGGCGATTCGTCGCAGAGGTTCTGGACCTTATGATGATCGGTTCGGACCCACTATGCTCTGCTTCTTTTTGCTTGCAGCGGTTGTAGTGAACTTTATCCTGCGTATGGGCGCTTGAAAGAGCTCTAAAACAGAGTAATCACTACCCAACAATCCACGGAGAGGTTGTACTTGGGCAAAACTAAAGACGGTTAATTTACTTTCGCCAATGTCTAGAACGTAAACTAAATCTAAATCTACAGGTGATTGGTCACCATATAATTCATTTGGGTTACAATTGATTTCGGTCCATTGGTCCATAAGTTCTTGTAATGAGAACAACGAGCAAAGTCTTCAAAATAAGCGTTGCTATCAAGTAATTCAAGTACTTATTACAAGATAAACAGCGCCGAAAAGTAGCGGGGGAAAGCTCAATTAATACATAACACTAGACTACTGAGTCTGCTCACGACGTTTGGGCCGCTTGGCTTCTTCGGCTTTCTTAGCGGCTGCCTCCTCGACCTGCTGAACAATCTCCTCGAGTTTATCATCGCTAACGATTTCCATAGGTTTACCTGCACGCATCACGGCAACCTCGATATTTTTGGCACCCGTCTGAACGACTTCCAAGAGTGATGCTACCGCGAGCTGAATGGTGGCATCGTCGTCCATATCTGGCTGCCAGTTTTTCTCAAGCATTTCACGAACAGTTTTGGAAGAGCGGCCAATGGCTTGCGCTTTCCATGCGCTGAAATTGCCCGAGTGCTCCGTGTGCCAAAGCTTGGGCTCATTGTCATCGGGGTCAAACCCTACAACCAGTGTTGCCAAGCCAAAAGGCCGCACACCACCACGCTGTGTATACTGCTGCTGTACACCAGCAATGTACTTTGTAATGTATTGCACTGTGACCTTGTCGTCGAGGTTCAAGCGAGTGCTCTGGGCATGAACACGAGCCTTGTCAATAAGAATACGTGCATCGGCATTAAGACCAGCAAATGCCAATGTAATATGATCATCTATGCGGCACAACTTTGACGGCATCGTGCGGATATCGTGTAGCTTCAGAGCGCTGCGTCTCTCGCACCCGAGAACCACAATGTCTTTTCCCTTGACACCAACAGCAGCAGTACCACGCTTAACGGCCTCGCTGGCGTATTCCACCTGGAAAATATGTCCATCCGGACTGAAAACTGAGAGCGCTCCATCGTACCCGCTCATTGATGATGATGTATAATACCAGCTATAGACCCCACCCACTTCAGGTCACCTGCTTATGTCATGAAGAAGAAGCCGGCCTGTGAGCGGGCCTCTTTTTTAACACAGCTTTCGTTGAGTGCTCCTGATGATTCATTAGCTGCTTTATACTCTAGCACATTGAGCGCGGTTGCTGCTAAAAGTGTTGTACGACTTGACCGACGTACCAAAAGAGGCTTCTGCAAAAAATGTCGCCGCAGACTCGGCAAATTTTGGAGATTAGAGGATAAATCTAAGTCTCAGAATCGTCCTTTTCTGAAATCAGAGTGTGTATGCGGCTCAGTTAAACGCTGGAAAGTAGACGATACTAATAACACTAACAATGCGCGCCCGGACCAATAGTTCCAAGTTAAGGACTTTGGCGTCAGTTTCTAGCATCAGCATTAACATATTATAAGTGTAAATCACTATTCTAGTTAATTATATGAAGCTCTGCACGGGCCCTGGTGCTTAACTCCCAAGTGGCCTATCCCTCGGAGTATAAGCAACCTTCACACTAGTTGACCGTACCCCCAGCACCAATGTCCAACTTTGAAAATGATTGGAACGATGGAGACTCAGTATCTTGGATTGATCTACTCAACTCCTTCTCTGTAGGCGTTGGTAGTAAGTTTAAAGATCAGGTTCAGCAGCAGTCCAAGAAATTGGAGCCCATCAGGAAGATGGCAAAGACGGGCCAGAATAAGCTCTCACAGAACAAGCAATATCGGCAGTTCAAGACTACCGCGTCTAACCGGCTCAAGAGTTTGGACAAGGTTATTACGCGCGAGATGGTGGTCTCTAAGACCGAGAAAGTCTGGTACACTTTTAGCCTCTTGTTCCTTGTGTTTATCGGATGGGTGATGGGCTCTTATCCTCAGTATCTGCATGTTTTGTACACAGCATGCCTTGCCATTCTGCTACCTATACGGTTCGTTACCTATTATCGCCGTAATTTCCACTACTACTTGGCAGATTTGTGCTACTTCGTCAATGGCATGCTTCTCGTGTTTCTTTGGGGATACCCGGAAAGCGCTTGGCTATGGGTTTCTTGCTTTTCGTTCAGTTTTGGAACCCTGAGCTTTGCCATCATCACTTGGCGCAACTCGCTGGTTTTGCACTCTATTGACAAGACTACCAGCACCATTATCCACATCATGCCCCCTCTTGTTTGCCATACCCTGAACCACCGTTTGCCCTACCTTTATAAAGTGGAGAGATTTCCAGCAACCATTGGAGTCAACGACTGGCACGTCAAGTCCAGTGTATTGTACACAACCATTGCCTATTTCACTTGGCAGAGCCTTTACCACTACTTTATCACTTGGCGATGCCGCAACAAGATTGAAGCAGGGCAGGTTACTTCATTCGAATATTTGCGCAAGGCATACGGCAGCACCTGGCTTGGAAAGCTTGTCAACAGCTTGCCGGGTCCATTGCCAGTGGTAGCGTTCACAATGATTCAGTTTGGGTACCAAATGGGCACAATGATCCCTTGTCCAATTTGGTACAAGCATGCAACTCTTTCTTCACTGTTTATGATTGCAATTTTTGCATGTGCAGCATACAATGGTGCTACATACTATATCGATTTTTATGGCAACCGTTTCCGCAAGGAGATGCTCAAGGCCCAGCAAGAGCTGGAAGATATGGAGCAGACTCTGGAACATATGCCTCAAAGCGACAAAGAAGAGAAAATCATTCGCAATACTCTTAATGATATTTACTCAAGTGCTGAAGAGCGCGAAGCCAAAGATCGTAAAATGATGGTATGATATTTATATAGATGTTGAGGTAGGTCATATTGCTCCGCTGATTTTAAAGTTATGTCTTTTTTGTCCTTAATTGAGTTCGTTTGTTTTCTTTGGATATCATTTCTATTTACCATTTGAGTGCTTAATGGCGGTGTTCTAGAAGCTCAGCCTTGGCAGCACAGCCCACCCAAGCGTCCCACGTCCCGCGTCCAAATTTAGTCAACCAAGAACAACACGACAGACTAAACACAAATGGGAAAAGCTTCGAGTAAACTAAGCAAAGAACAATTGAGAGACCTCAAAGATTTGACATATTTTGAATCGAAAGAGCTACAGCAATGGTATCGTGGATTCCTCAAAGAGTTCCCCTCAGGACAGCTCTCCCGCGAAGACTTGCGCAAAGTATTCAAAGGGTTCTTCCCATTCGGGGACCCCAATGCATTTAGTGATCTGATGTTTAATACATTCGATACAGATAATTCAGGTACCGTCGATTTCAAGGAGTTTATCACTGCACTATCCATCTCGTCTAGAGGGTCCAACGAAGAGAAGCTACACTGGACTTTTAACCTTTACGATCAAGACAAATCAGGCGTAATTACCCGTGATGAAATGCTCAAGATTGTCATTGCTATCCACAAAATGGCCGGTAGTATGATGAAGCTCCCAGAGGACGAGAGTACTCCCGAGAAGCGTGTTGAGAAGTTGTTTGGTGTCATGGACGAGAATGGTGATGGTGTGATTACTTTTGAAGAGTTCAAACATGGCGTGGAGAAGGACAAAACCATCCTTGGTGCCATGAACCTCTACAATGGTTTGGTGTAGTATATATAGTTTACGATTAAATGAACATACTGGAAAATTGTTTCTAGATAATAAAAGTTTTAGTTTAGTTTGGTTAGATCCTCAATTCCTGCTAAATAACGACTGGATGCTAGATCACTGTTGGCCCCTAATCTCCTGGCCACGGCCCAAAATTACACAATGCATCAAGACTCCATACTCCGGCCGTTGGTCTCAATACTCGTAGCAATAGCAGCTATGGGCTATTATATCACTGGATCTGCACTTTGGGGGTACCAGACACGATGGACAAACTACCGCTACTTGCAATTCCGGCTTCATGGAATGCGTAACTTCACAGAGACGGAATTGGCCCAGTACACTGGACATAATGGCAGACCAATTTATTTGGCAATCGATGGAATGGTATTTGATGTTTCGGCAAAACCGCAGAGCTATGGCCCAGTAGGAAATTATAGATTTTTTAGTGGCCGAGACGCTGCTCGTGCGTTCGCAACTGGTTGCTTTCAGCAAGATCTAACTCATGATTTAAGAGGTCTTGATGAGAATATGCTAAAGGCTGTCCAGGGCTGGAAGTCTTTTTTCGCAAATCACCTTAATTATTGGCATATTGGTTACGTTGAGCACCCACCACTAACAGGACCTCCACCGCCTCTTTGCGAGGCAGCACGTCGCACACCGAATGCTTGAACATGGCACAGACACGGCTGTCAACTTAATCAGAGAGTTCAGGGAGTTCAACTCGCGTTCAGTACATAACTATCTAGACTGCTAATACTTTAGCGTCAATAATCGCCGCACCTTCAGCGGGAACCGTCTCAACGAGAGCATCTTCCGGGGCATTAGGGTATTTCTTGGCGAAATACTCCTGCTTGATAGCCTTTTTAACCGCATCGATCTTAGACTGAGGTACCATGTGAATAGTGCAGCCACCGAAGCCGGCGCCAGTAACGCGAGACCCAACAGACCCAGCATTACGAGCAATAACGCACAACTCGTCGACATCAGGGTGTGAGTTCTGGAAAAGATCACGGGCAGACGCGTGCGATTGGTTCAGGAGCTCTCCAAACTGGCTAATCTTGGTACCAGACTTCATTAGTTCGCAAAACTCGAGAACGCGCTTAGATTCCTGGTAGACATGGACAGTACGATCAAGCAGCTTGAGTTTCTCGAATTTCACGGGGAAAGAACTGAGATATTTGGTATAGAATGAATCATTAGGCATTCCCAATGCTTCAGCAGCCTCTTCCTGAGTGTAGTTTGCACTGTTAAGGTGTTGACGGGCAAGCTCCGTCATCTTGTCTAGGCGGTCAATTGTGACCTCGGTAGAATTGAAGTATGCCTCCATAACACCTCTTAAGGTGCCGCATTGCAAGTTACCATCCTGAACAATCTCGAGTCCTAGTAATTTGGCAAGGAGGTTAGCAGCCACAGATACCTCCACCACCCGAAGATTGTAACCAATGGGCGCAGTTTCATGCTTCACAGCAGCAACACAAGAGTTTGCAACAAGGAAGCTGAACTTCTCATCAAGCTCTGGGTAGGCCATCGGCTCTGCTTTTAGCACTGGCTTGAACGAGATCAGCAAACAGTGGTTTGCCATACCAAAGATGGAGGCAGCCTGATCCATACCACCTGTGTTCATGCCAAGCAGCTGCTCACAGGTCATACTTAATTGAGTCAACAACAGTTTTGTAACTTGGGTTTGCCCGTTGGCGACAAGCGTGGCCAAGGTGCTCGAAACAACAAAGGCAGCGCTCGAACTGAGACCACCGCCTGCTGGAACATTACCGCTAATCACTACATTGAGACCCTTGCGCTGTTCTTTATTCGTTTGATCGAGGTGACGGGAAGCAATAGTGAATCCTGCCTTGAAATAGTTCGCCCATTCGAGTTTTGTGCTGTCAATTTCAGTTTGGTTATCCTTGATGCTGAAGGTGGTCTCTTTGAATTGAGGATCGAGGTTAGTGACCGTGATCTCTGGCTTATCAGTTGTCTGTACGGCCATGATTATATTGTTCTCAATTGCCATAGGCAAAACGCTGTAGTTACTGTAGTCGATATGGTCACCAATAATGTTGGCACGCCCGGGCGCTCTCACGAGGAAATCAGGAGTTGCGTGAAATCGCTGCTCAAAAGTGCTTTTGATTTTCTGATAGCGAGATAAATCACTTGGATTTATTTTATCGGTCCGCGGCACAAGTGACATGATGGTAACTTGGTTGGAACGAACATCGAATATGCAGGTCCCTGAATTAACCCCCGCCTTTTTTTCAGGAGGCAAATTGCGGCATCCGATCGGGCTGAATATGCAATTCAAAGATGGTAAAAATAAATATATAATAGATAGAATAAAACTGATTTAACTACTGCAGCTGCAAACTGAGTTGCGCTCCCCTTCAGGAACTTCGTCCAAATATTCTTTGAAATCGGGATACTCATCCTCAAATGGGGATAACGCCATCTTAGCGACTGCATAAAATGGCTTCCAATCTCCCTTTTGCGCCTTGTCAATAACATCATTGAGAATCCAATTGCGCAACACGAAATGAGGGTTCACAGCTTTCATGGCTTGAATACGGTCGTGATCACGCGACTTCTCTTGTTCAAGACGCGCAACATAGATGTGTAGCCAAGACTCCACTTCCTTCTTCACTTCCTTTGTAGGCTTAAGAGGTCTATAGCCTCGTTTTTGAGTGACAAGTGGCGTGACGTCTGGAAACTCACCGCCACTAAAAAATTCAAACCCTGAAAGCCCTCTGAAAAACATATTATAGTCAAGTTCACAGGCATCCAGGATTTTGAGTAAAGGCTGTACCAAGTCATCCCCATCCTGAGGGGAGGAAGTAGTCAAGCCAAGGCGTTTGCGCATAACGTCAAGGTACTTCTCCTTGTAGCATTTCTCAAACTCTTCGCCCACCTCCATGATAAGTTTGGTGGCTAGTTTCGCAATCGCCTGTCGCTCATCGAGTTCTTTTGCTCCGCTTTCAATGAACCTCGGATCGTCGACTCGAGTGCCTGCTCCAATTAACTCCCCAAGCGCCTCGCCCAATCGCACACAGTTCCACCACATCATTACCGGCGAGTTGCGGAATCCGTATCGATTTTCCGAGTCGTCATGATTGGGAGTAAAATTAAAGTCAAAAGCGTCCATGAATGCAAACGGTCCGTAATCGATACTCAATCCAAGAATACTGGTGTTGTCAGTATTAAGAACCCCGTTCAAAAACCCATAAGCCTGGGTCTGGCCTATCATTGAGGCATTACGGAGGCATGCTAAGCGCCAAAATGCAAAGTAACGATTAGACTCACCCGTAGATTTATTAGCCTCTGGGTAAAAATGCTCAATACAGTAATCTGCAAGATTACGAAGTCCTTGGCGGTCTTGACGAGAATTATAGAGCTCAAAGCTTCCGAAACGAATCCAGCTTTCTGCAAATCTTGCCACGATAGCGCAAGACTCGCGAGTTTCACGTCGTGCAAATGTCTCTGGTAACTCGGTAAGCGCTAATGCACGAGTTGTGGGAATTCCAAGTGCGTTAACTCCTTCGGAAGCAAGAGCTTCGCGAATACTACTGCGAAGTACTGCTTTTCCGTCAGCAAAACGTGAATAAGGGGTGAGGCCGGCGCCCTTCAGCTGAAGCTCAAACGTCTTGCCATTGTTCTCAATCTCAAACAGTGATATCGCCCTCCCGTCTCCCAATTGGCCTGCCCAGTTGCCAAATTGGTATCCAGAGTAGTTTTGCGCGTATGGATAAAGACCAATGCTTTGGTCTTCCATGACTTTGGAACCAGCCATTACTTCGGCAAACTCAGGAGAGCTGGTATTTTCGAGCCCTAGAGTGGCCACAGCAGCAGGAGAAACCCACCTAAGAGTTGACTTTTCTCTAATTTCCGGAGCCACAAACGTGTATCCACCCTTGACAAGTCGTTGCTCTCGAACTTTCGGAGAGGATTTGGCAGCATCAATTGTTGGTACCTCTTTGTCTGGAGACAAATATTTGGGAAACTTACACGGACGTATCTTGAACATTTGTTTTGGCAAGATATGGTTGTTGGATAGTTTAGCCACAGATGAGCGGAGCGATTTGCCACTTTTAGATTATTGTAGTCATTCATCCCAATCCTTGTGCAAGTCCGCCTAATAACCTCACTATCTCCGTTCTAAATCATGCCAGTTATTACTTCGTTGTTGGACACTGACTTGTACAAACTTACGATGCAAGCAGTCGTTGTGAGCAAATACAGCGATGCGAATGTCGAGTACTTGCTCACGAACCGTACTGTGGACAAGCATCTAACTCGTGAGGCCGCCGCTTGGATCTCAGAAGAGATCAATTCGATGGAAAACCTCAAATTCACCGACGAGGAGCTCGTATTTTTGCAAAAGTCTGTCCCCTACTTGCCGCAAAAGTACATTGAATATCTCAAGACCTTACGACTTGACCCCCGTAATCAGGTAAAGGTTGAATTCACTAATGATCTCACAATTACAGTTGAGGGCCCATGGAAAGATACAATTTTGTACGAGATTCCCATCTTGGCAATCGTCTCAGAAGCCTACTTCAAATTTGTTGACACTAATTGGAACTATGATGGTCAGGTAGAACTTGCTCAGTCCAAAGCTGCTGCTTTGTCCGAAGCTGGATGTCGATTCAGTGAATTCGGTACCCGGCGTCGTCGTTCTTTGAAAGCCCAGCAGCTCGCAATCGAAGGAATTCTTAAGGGTGCCTCGAATGGTAGTCTGATTGGTACTTCGAATGTCATGTTTGCAAAGAAATATAACCTCAGACCAATTGGTACTGTTGCTCATGAGTTTATGATGGGTATCGCCGCTTATCACAATGACTACAAAGATGCTAATAAGCTCGCAATGGATGCTTGGCTCGAAACTGTTGGAACCGAAAATGCAGGATTTGCACTTACCGACACTTTTGGAACACCAAATTTCCTAGAAGTCTTTGTCCAGCCATACACAGATTATTATCTTGGTGTTCGTCAGGACTCTGGTGACCCCCTGGAGTACACTCGAATGGTAAGCGAGCACTACAAAAACCTGGGATACCACCCTAATGAAAAGCAAATTCTTTACAGTGATTCGCTTAATTTGGAATTGTGCAAGAAATACAAGCAGGCTGCCGAGCAAGAAGGACTCCGGCCAAGCTTCGGAGTTGGAACCTTCTTCACAAACGACTTCAAGAATATCGATGGTGGAGCATCAAAGCCACTCAATATTGTCATGAAATTACACTCGCTCGACGGCAGACCATGTGTAAAGCTCAGCGATAATATTGGCAAGAACATGGGTGATGCTGATGCCGTCAAGACTGCTAAAGAGCAGGTGGGATATCACGATAGTCTTGAAGCAGTCGACGAGACGAAGCGGTGGTGAGTTCGGGCAATTGCGCATACCATTTACTGAATAAAATTGTTGTCATTTTGCTGTATTGCTCTACTAATATTGACCATCAGTTCTAATTCTCCTTACGGCACGTGACGTTTATCGATAACGAAACTAACCCTGATGAGTGTCTAATTAGATTTGAACCCATAGAATCAGAAAAGAATAAGTTAGCATCAAAGAAATTTTCTGCCCATTTATCGTCATGGGCCTGTACTAAAGCCTTAATATCTGACGCATTGAAACCCAGGCCCGTGAGACAATTCGAGGCCATGAGTCGATCACTAAACTCAAACACCAGACACAGAAGTTAAATTTAGTTACCATAATCATTTCCTAACTAAAAGCTCTCCATAAATTAGCTGCTAGTAGCTTGATAGGAACCAGCCAAAATTACTCATCGTGTGATCATTCCACACCTCTCCTTGTTTAAGCACTAATGATAAGGTGAGGGTTTTATTGGCCGCCGGGTACTAAGCTCATTGTACAACTGAGTTACACAAATATAAATCTAGAATAGTAACGTAGCGCGAGTTAGCTATGCACCTGAGAAACCATCGCTGCATACGGGGCTCATCTATGCAGCGTAAATGTAGTACGTGATGATGCATTGAAGGACTCTCCACTGACACAGTATCACCATATTATTGGTGGTCGGTCTATTCATGTCTAAAATATGCAGTGTAAGTAAGACTCCCTGGATACCTAGGTCTCGATCGCAGTCTATGCTTGAGTGTTGGGCGGCCAATGCATGCGCTAATAAAATAATACACTGAAATTATACTGAAAACAAAGTTGATTATAGTTCATATGATGAAGGGGTAGACTGGTAAACATATTGATGTTAATTTTTATATTCCTTTATTGTACTCCTCTTACATGAAAGACAGTGTTCTTTTCATTACATTATTCCCCTTTCTTGTTTATTTTTAATCATTTGGCTGTACCGGGCAACTTCCAGATTTGTCAAGAAGGCCCCACCCGAGAAGTACACATCCCAACACATTTGTCAGAAAGCGAGAGAGAGAGCCTTTCCACTTGTTATTTATTGCACTATTTATTATGAACCAGCTATCATTTGGATGGGACGACACCATTCGTCCTCAGCGCTTTTCACCTATGTCTACGCCTTGTGAATCAAACAAACGCAAGCGTTCGCGCGATACCGCCGTGGACTCTCAATGTTCTTCGCCGCGCAGAATGGCGGTAAAAAAAGCACGGAGTTCCGCCAGGCCGGCTCAGGCAGTTCCTGTACGCCGGCGTATAGAGGGGCTTAGCCACCAACAGCTTTTTGAGCTCGTCGAATCCCTCTGTGAACACAACCCACAGATCCACTCACAGGTCGCCCGGATTGCGCCGCCAATCACTGTTGAATCGGCTATCACCTCACTAAAGCATTATTTAAATCGTATTTCCGAGGCAATGCCCTTTTCTTCGGACTCAAAGCCGAGCGACTACGGGTACCTGCGAGTTCAGCCCTTGTTGTATGACTTTTTCGTCGCTTTGGCCGACTACACCACAGCATTGCTTCCTCCTCATGAGGAATCTCTTCATCGGTCGCTAGAATTTCTCGATCTCGCCACTGACCTTGTCCACAATGTTCCTGAATGGGAGAACCAAACTAATAATTTCCTCAAGTACAGGGCATACGGTGAACTTAGCTGTGCGTGGCATACTTGCCTCCAAACACTTGCTGAGCGCAACACCATTGTGCGGTTTGATACCGACTCGCGGCTTGCATACCACGCACAACAGTCAGATGGCCGCATGGTTGTTCAAAATTTGCCAGAGCCTGTATTGAGCATTGCACCCATGCAGAGTGTTGTGGCCTAATAGTCTGTTGATTAACGGATCAGTTTGCAAATTTGTTTGTTTTTTTTTTTCATTTCCATAGTTATTTAAGTTTACTTTTTAGTAGCCTAACCATTGCAGTCTGCGCTTTAGTAGTCGTCACCTCTGCTAAGAACTTCCTTGCATGTGGGACGCAAGATGAGAGTGTGCTCGTACTGAGCAGTGTATGAACCAGGCGAGTCCATCAATGGGGGATAAGCCTGAACGACACCCTGTTTGCAAAGGTTGTTGAGCGCCAGCAAGTACCGCTCTTGGCCAATCTTGTCGAGATAACGTCTGCAAAAGGGTAAAGTACCGAAAGTTTTGGAAATAGTGCTGCGTAAGGCCTTTGCACTCTGCAGAGCCAAGGGAATACTCTTGACATTGTCATTCATGGCATAGTGCGAGCACTCACCTTCCTCGAGCACAAAACCGCGACCAGTGGAACAGAATGTCTCAATAGCAAAGACTTCGCCCTCTTCCATTTTTGTTTGGTCTTCAGACTTGACAATTGGCACGGACTTACCACCATGGATGCGGTATGGGTTGATATTGTGACCATTGAGGTTGCGAATACATTTGATGGGCAAAGTTTTACCGTCAATTTCTGCCTCATATGACTCCATGACTTCTTGAATAGCAGCACCAATATCACCCAGGCGCACATCGATACCGGCTTCCTTGATACCGGTGTTGGTAGCATCTTTGACGGCCTTGAGAATCTCATCGTAAACAGGGTCAAAAGTCATGGTGAATGCAGAATCAATGATATGCCCGTTAACCTGAACACCAAAATCGACCTTCATAATGTCCTTCTCTCCCAGTACGGTTGTGTCGCCCTTATTGGGGGTATAATGCGCAGCGCAATCATTCAGACTCAGGCCAGTAGGGAATCCCTGACCGGCTGCTTTCCATGTTTCGCCCTCAGCTAATGCATGTACACCATTCTCAATGAGTTCGGCGATCTCAATCATCGACATACCAGGCTTGATTGTCTTTTGAGCGTACTGGCGAACCTGACGGTGTGCCTCTGCGGCACGGCGCAAGTCCTTGTATTGTTGCTCGTGGTTTGCTTCCTCAGCTTTGCACTCAGCAGATGTTTTACGGCTCAGATCAGCGTAATCTTGAATCTCACCCTCGGGATAGTTGCCATTGGGGAAAAGCTTGGTGATTCCAACGGTAGGGGGCTCAGTCTGGGTCTTTTTCTTCTTTTTATTGCTCTTCTTCTTCTTCTTTTTCTTGGCCGCTGTTTCCTCGACGGCTACGTCGGCCGCAACAGGAGGTGTATCGATCTCGAGCTCCTCGACTTTTTCACTTAGCGACATGTCGGGGTGATATCTGTGGGGGTGAAAAAGAGGGAGGTAAGGGAGCAATAGCAATCACTATCGATAGATGTGACAAAAAGACCATTTATCCTAAATTTTATGTAAAATTATCCAACTTGAAAGCATAAACCTAGGTTGATTCAGTCAAGTTTAGACTTTACTAGTCGCTGGCTGATGCGATGCCAGAAATCAATCACCAAACCCAAGGGAATCAGAAATGTGGGCAAGTAAACGAGAAACAAGTTTATTTTATCACGTACTGCGATATTCAAGAATATTACTTCAGAAAGGCACGCAAAAGTAGTACATGCGGCTTCGACACCGTACACCAAGGCGGCAAGCCAGACTCGAGAATTTCCTACACTGAGATCATGCGCCGCCCAAATAAAGAAAGGAACCTGAAATATTAGTTCTACCCATACAAATGACTGCAACCATACGGGCTTTGATGCGAATAATATGTCGTTGTTAGACTCGATATGGAACTCGGCTAATCGCTGTTGCCAGTCGCTAACCCAGCTACGAGGAAGCGCAATCCACGAATCAATACTGAGTGAGATAAAGATGTGCACTATAAAGTATATAGCGTACAGTTTGTCGCGTTTGGGCACCTGCTGCTGTGTCATGATTGAAAATGCCCAGCATAGCACCAAGGTCCACTATTCATCGGTTCAGATGAAATAGAGTTTTACCAGGTATATATGTAACATAAAGCAAAATCAGAGATAACCATGCTAATCCAGGTTTCTTTGCAATTACAAGCTAGTCAAGGATCAAAAGTACACCTACAATAGACTATTATTGTGCATGCCTGCTGAAACACAGGAGCGATACGATCCTTGTTTGAAAAGATATTTAATTCATACTTATACTAATACACTCAAAAAATTTAGCAGCAGCGGCAACACTTCTTGCCATCAGGCGAAGCTACGTCTTCACCACCTTCTTTACCAGCATGCTTACCGGGTGCTTCACCTTTGACATTAGCAGCAGCGTCAGCAGCACCAGAGGATGTAATGCCCTTAGTCTGGCCGTCATTACGAGCAGCCTGGATAACCTCTTCGTGCATCTCCTCGACCTTCTCCTTATCGATAGGTGGACCCTCGAGTGCAGAGCCATCACCACCAATCTGTTCCTTATTTTGCTGGAGAACATTAGTAGGAATATAGTCAGGAGCACCGCTGTGACCGGCATGAGTTGCAGAAGTCTTCTGGTTTCCGGCGGCACTAACATTAGTGGCTGCAGTGCTAGGACGGGTATCCTTGGTAGCAACGCTAGAAGCAGTTCCTGCACTAGTGGGGCCAGTAACAGGTTTACTCACAGTAGGCGCAGTAGTGCTGTTGCCAGCTACAACCACTGCTTCGGTAGCAGGAACAACAGCCTCGGTAGTAGGAACAGCTGCTGCCTTGGGGGTGGCCTTACGCTTGCCAATAGTACTCTGCGATGAGATAGAGGAAGTATCGTCAGTAGTACGAGTATTAGCAGCACCAACTGGAATAATGCCATGGGCTCCGTGATGGGGCTCAGGAGATCCGTAGTCAATAGCATCCTCAAAGTCAGTCTCGCCGCTAGTACCATAAGATTCCTTGGAGTGACGGCGGTTCTCACCAAAGCGATCACTAGTTTCGCGTGCAGGGGCAAATTCTCCCTGAGGGATACCAGTGACAGTAGCATGAGAGTCGGGTACAGGTGCAGTGCGAGAATCCAGAGAGCGAACAGAAGCCTGGGAATCGGGTGCACGCTGAAGATGGGGGGTTGCAAGACCACCAGCAGCAAGACTACTAGTAGTAGTGCCGGCACCAACATGAGTACCGCTATGCACATTAGCTTGAGGGACATTAGAGCGAGTGCCAGTTTCAGTACCAATGGATTTGGTAGGTGCAGAAGCAGACTGAACACCATCAGTAACAATCGGCTTAGATGACATAGAGGAGGCGTTTCCTAGTTCTGTGACATACTTTTCATTCTTGGCTGCAGGATCCAAAGTCTTGTAGTCGCCCTGCTTTGCATTAGTATCGCGATCACTATACTGGTGAAGACCAGTGGCGCCAAGTGCACCGACACCTGCAACACCGGTGCCAATCTCAGCCTTAGAGTGTTTAGAGGGGTGATCTCCAAGTTTTGCATGGCCAAGACTTTGTCCAGAAGAGGCAAACTTAGCGTCGTGAACAGGGATAGCAGGGTCGCCCTTGCGGCCATGTGGGTCGTACTTCTGAGTAGAAACGCCCTCAAACTCGCCGGAAACAGGAGCAGTAGAAGTAGATTTAGAAATAGGGGTAGTCTTAGCCTGCTCGGTAGCAAAGTGAGCGTCGTGCACAGGGATAGCAGGGTCGCCCTTGCGGCCATGCGGGTCGTACTTCTGAGTAGAAACGCCCTCAAACTCGCCGGAAACAGGGGCAGTAGAAGTAGATTTAGAAATAGGGGTAGTCTTAGCCTGCTCGGTAGCAAAGTGAGCGTCGTGCACAGGGATAGCAGGGTCGCCCTTGCGGCCATGTGGGTCGTACTTCTGAGTAGAAACGCCCTCAAACTCGCCGGAAACAGGGGCACCAGAACTCAAACCAGTAGTAGGAGCCTTCTTAGACTGCTCGGTAGCAAAGTGAGCGTCGTG
>JAJLUX010000034.1:14038-63946 GCA_030564425.1 Wickerhamiella cacticola | reverse complement strand
ACAGGGATAGCAGGGTCGCCCTTGCGGCCATGTGGGTCGTACTTCTGAGTAGAAACGCCCTCAAACTCGCCGGAAACAGGGGCACCAGCACTCAAACCAGTAGTAGGAGCCTTCTTAGACTGCTCGGTAGCAAAGTGAGCGTCGTGCACAGGGATAGCAGGGTCGCCCTTGCGGCCATGTGGGTCGTACTTCTGAGTAGAAACGCCCTCAAACTCGCCGGAAACAGGGGCACCAGCACTCAAACCAGTAGTAGGAGCCTTCTTAGACTGCTCGGTAGCAAAGTGAGCGTCGTGCACAGGGATAGCAGGGTCACCCTTGCGGCCATGTGGGTCGTACTTCTGAGTAGAAACGCCCTCAAACTCGCCAGAAACGGGCAGCTGGCCATCGTTTTTGCCTCCTAGAACATTGTAACCATGAGAGGGTAGGCTCTTAGTGGATGTAGGATTAGTAGAAACACGGGTGCTAGCATTGTGATTCTCATGAGGCTTTACCTTTTCAGTAGCAAATTCAGCGCCCCCAACAGGGACTTGGCCTTCATTCTGGCTACCGAGAGGATCATAACCATGTTGAGAAAATCCTCTACTGGCGGGGGTGTAGGTAGCGCTTTGAGCATGGTCAGATTCAGGAGAACGTTCAGCGTGGTTATCTACCAAACCGGCCTTGGCAGCGATACCACCTACAACAGCGGCTGCTGCACCCGCTGCACCAGCAGCCAAACCACTGGCTTTATCGGTCCAAGACTCCTCAGTTTTAGGAATCTCCTGAGATGAAGGGCCAGTGAAAGACTTGTCGGCAGCAGCACCTGACACAGAGCCAGAAGTGTTCAATTTGGCTGTGTCTACGCTAGCAGTGGAAACGCTACCGGGATCGACGAGGCTACGGTGCAGAGTTTTACTAGCACCAACGGCTTCATCATCCAAACTGGAGGTATCAATCGAAGAAGCACTTGAAATCTCGCTAAACATACCGGAATTGCGAGGACCCTCGAACTTAGTACCACTGATAGAGGAAGAATTAGCATTGCCTTTGTGACTGGGAGTCTCAGGCACATTCGAGGAGGTAGTACCATAGCTGTCGTATGCACCCTTGTTGGACAAATAATTGGATGCACCCGACACGGAAGTGTGATCAAAGTGTGTGTTATGCACAGGTACTGCTTCATCACTTTGTTTACCGTAAGGATTATAAGGCTTGGAGCTTCCACCTTCAAACTCACCAGATACAGGATTGGCAGAGCTCAAGTTACGAGATACACCCGCAGCTGTAGAATCAAGGGTACCCTGCGATGGAGGCGGCACAGCACCAGAAGCAGTGGAGTAATGGGCACCAGAAGTGCCTGCTGAACCATATGAGGCAGGCTCAGACTCTACAACAGGCTTGGGAGCGACGGACCCATAGGAACCAACAGCCTGGCCTTCATCCGCACCTCCAAGTGGGTTGTAGCTCTCTTGACGGGAGGCTTGAGAGTCTTTGTTAAAAGCAGCACTAGCAGCAGCGCCGGCAACAGTGTTGTGGGCAGAGCCATGGTAAACTTTAGAGCCTCCGACAACATAAGTTTGGTGACTTGTGGAACCAGTGTTGGAATATTGGCTAGAAGTATCATCGCGGAGACCTGGAGAGCTGTCTCGAGAGGTTTCAACAGCTCCCACAGCAGGCCCGGCACCGTAGCTCGAGCCAGCACTAGATGGAGTCTTGTTTTTATTCACGGATTTCCGTTTGTTTTTGCTTGCAGGCATCTTTTTCTCGGCAACTATACCCTGAGCAGCAGATACGGGCTTGTTAAGGGTAGCGTGAGAAGGCTTAGGACTCAAAGGATCAGGGCCCTCTACAGCACTGGGCTGGATATCCCAGATCTCTTCAGCATACTGGTTAATAGCACGATCAGACGAAAAGAATCCCATTTTCGAGACGCTGTTAATAGACTTGGTGACCCAGGATTCTTGGTCCTTGTAATCCTCATCAATCTTGCTCTGGGTATTGATGTAAGAGTCAAAGTCCGCGTTAACCAGGTAGTAGTCGCCATGGTAGCGAATAGAATCCAAAAGAGGAGCAAACTCAGAAGCGTCACCAAACACACCAGAATCGATGGTTTCAAATACTTTGGCAAGCTTATCACTGAGCTTAACGTGATCACGAGTTTCCGAGCGAACCTCATCGACAGACTCAGAGAGATGGCCAAAGTAGTAAATGTTCTCTTCACCAATCTCACGACCAATTTCAATGTTGGCGCCATCAACTGTGCCAATAATCAAACCTCCATTCAAAACGAATTTCATGTTGGAAGTACCAGAGGCTTCAGTTCCAGCAGTGGAGATGTGCTCAGAAATATCACTGGCTGCAACGAGGACCTGTGCCTTGGAAACATTGTACTCCTCAATGTACACAACTTTGAGGTACTTATTCACATCAGGATCATTTTCAATAGTTTTGGCAACAGAATTAATGAGCTTGATAATAAGCTTGGCTGCGAAATAACCGGGTGCACTCTTGCCACCAAAGATAAAGACATGGGGTGCAAGCAAGCTGCGCTGCTCGGGGGTCAAGCTCTTAATGTACAAATAACGGTAAACAATACCAAAGAGGTTG
Organism: Wickerhamiella cacticola; assembly: GCA_030564425.1. Classification (NCBI taxonomy): domain Eukaryota; kingdom Fungi; phylum Ascomycota; class Dipodascomycetes; order Dipodascales; family Trichomonascaceae; genus Wickerhamiella; species Wickerhamiella cacticola. The sequence continues at coordinate 61,360 of JAJLUX010000034.1, read as the reverse complement.
AGCTGTTGACGCTTGTACTCATGAATGCGCTTAACCTGAATATCAAAGATCGAGGTGGGGTCAATATCAACATGAGGCTGCTGGGTCTTGATAAGTTCGATAAGACGAACCTTATTCTCATGCTTAACCTTAACCCATTCCTTGCGGAATTCGGCATCGTTCACATACTTGGCAATTTGCTGAAGCTGGTTCAGGTCCTTGATGAACTCATAGCCACCGAGCTTGCTGGCAATAAGCGCTGCCAACTTAGGGTTAGCCTCCAGCAACCAACGACGGGGAGTAATACCATTGGTGATATTAGTGAAGTGCTCCTCACCAAAAATTTTGACAAAGTCAGCAAAAATAGTAGTCTTGATAAGATCAGAGTGGAGCTCGGCAACTCCGTTCACCTTGTGACTGGCAATAACTGCAAGATAAGCCATGCGCACCTGCTTAGGGTTAGACTCTTCAATGAGCGAAACCCGAGACAATAAGCCTTCATCACCAGGGAACTTAGCGCCAACATCCTTCAAGAAGAAATAGTTAACATTGTAGATGATCTCCAAATGACGGGGTAGCAAATTGCCCAAAACATCAACACCCCATTTTTCGAGAGCTTCAGGCATTACTGTATGGTTGGTGTAGGCAAAAGTGCTAGTAGCGATGGCCCAAGACTCATGCCAGTCGAGGCCTTCCTTGTCTACCAACAAACGCAATAGCTCAACAATGGCCAAAGTGGGATGAGTATCATTGAGCTGAATGGCACAAGAGTCGGCAAATTCGCTCCAAGGCTTGCGAGTCTTTTTGAAGCGACGAAGAATATCGGCCAAAGAAGCGGCAACCCAAAAGTACTGCTGCTTAAGGCGCAGCTCCTTGCCCTCATAGAAATTGTCATTGGGGTACAAGACAGCAGAAATAGTGCTCGCATCGACCTGTTCAGCAACGGCATCAGTGTAGTCACCTTCATTGAAGCGAGAGAAGTCGAATTGAGTGGAGGCCTCCGCCTGCCACAAACGCAAGGTGTTCACATTCTTAGTCTCAAATCCAGGAACGAGGAAATCGTAAGCTTTAGCCTCGACAAGATCACCACCAACCCAAGACTTCTTGCCATCCTTGTTCTCAACACGACCATAAAACATGACGTCGTACGAAATCTCAGGCCTGGGGATCTCCCAAGGGTTGCCAAAGTCAAGCCAAGTGTCGGGGAGCTCGACCTGGGCGCCATCAACAATCTTCTGGCGGAAAATACCGTACTTGTAGCGGATACCATAAGCCCAAGCAGGGTAGTCAAGAGTACAAAGTGAATCGACAAAACAAGCAGCCAAACGGCCCAGTCCACCATTTCCAAGGCCAGCATCAGGCTCGCGTTGAATGACATCCTCAAGGTTGAATCCGAAATCATCGAGGCCTTGTTTGATATTCTTCTCGAGTCCAAGATTAAGAGCAGCGTTGTCAAGTGCGCGGCCCATGAGGTACTCGAGGGAAAGATAGTAAACACGCTTGGGGTCATCCAAAGTCTGCTTCTGCTGGGTACGGTTCCAACGAACAATCAAAGTGTCGCGCAATGAGTGGGCGGTGGCCTGATAGGCAGCAAGCGCATCGCAGTTGAAAAGAGAGCGGCCCAAAGTGGTCTCTACATTGCGTACAAACTCAGATTCAAACTGGTCTGTAGACTCAATGGGCTTAACGCTAAATTTCTTCCATTTCTGACGACGATCCAAGGGGATCACATCATCGATATACTTTAGCTCACGAGGAGTAATTCCAGACAAACCTCTGCGGTGAGCAGGTCGGGATACTGAGCTTCTCCGACGAGACGAAGTATTGCTAGTGGGAGTATTACTAGCAGTTTGCTCAGACATGATCAGATGGGAAACTAGTTTAAAGTGGGTGTAAAGGTATAGTTGGGCATAATATGCATTGTGGGTTAGGGCGCAAGCTATCGTGGGCGACTAAAGGAGGCGCTAGGATTCCTGCTTTAGTGGCTAGTAGGGGACAGTTTCACACGGTATTTAGTTAGGAAGTAGCTCTATCTAAGATGAAAGCCTATATTCGCCCCTTGTTTTACTCTGCAAAGGACCAGGATCCGCACACTCTCTGCAGGGGAAGTACTAAATCGGTATGCAGCAATATGCGAGTCATTGCATCTAGTCCGCATTGCCATTTTAGTGTTGTTGACTTTCGCCTCTTGCATATAGAATATTTGGGGTATGGTAACCTTATTGCGTATGCTTTCTTTAACCTTATTTCAAGATTCAGCTGGTTGTACGGCTGCCTCAGCCGCATGAGAGCAAATTTCGACCTTCAGATAGAGGCTGGTAGATCGTGACCCCAATCTGGAATCTGATTACAGAAAGTTTCAAATCGATCCGTAACAAGCAAGACAAAGAGTACTAAAAGAGATTTGCCATATAATCACATGAACTTTTGATTCGCGCTTAATTATCGAGAAGGGTGGTTATGACTGGAAAGATGGTGGTATGAAGTCGGGGTGGGAGAGGCTAGTCCGTTGGACTTGGAGAAAAGTTTCCTAGACATTACAGCATTTCCCGTCTCTGTGAAATGCTCCAAGGAAATTCATTGAATTAGTTTTATAGCTCTATGAATATAACTCTTGAGTGGAGCAGCGCTATGCATCCGTAGCTGCACCCCATAACTTCGGTACAGATCGCTTAAACAGCGATAAAAGCATATATAGAGATTTAACTTTTCTAGTAATCATAACTCGTTAACAGAATAAATAGTACAAAAGTGGATAGTGGATGGAAAGGCAACATCTGTCCTCCATTGGACGACTGTAGACTCAAACCATGAAGCTTTCACCACAACCACATTCACCCTTGGAATTGGGGTTATTAAATACAAACCGAGACGCGAGCTTGTCATCAACCCAGTCCATCTCGCTCCCAATGACACTAAATAGCGCTTTGGAATCAATCAAGACTTTAACACCGTCTTGGACTACTTCCTCGTCAAATTTTCCGGGGCGGTCGACGTATTCAAGGCTGTAAGTTAGTCCCGAGCATCCACGGTTCCTAACTCCAACGCGAATAAGTCGAGGATTTGGGCCATCTAGAAGTGCTCTCAAGTGTTCGACGGCTGTGGGTGTGAGTGTAATTGCGGCTTTACGAGGCTTGAGAACTCGACGCTTGCGTACCGGCGCCTCGGGAGCGACTGCCGGCGTTGCATGCTGCTGCTGCTGCTGCTGCCGAGCGTTTTGGCCAACGGTAGTTTGCGATGGCTGAATGTTATTTTGGCCAACTGTTAAGCGGTGCGTGGCCCACGGACGGACGGTTTTCGTATGCATCAATCTAGCTGCTACGGGAATTCGAGTCACTGTGCGGAGCATTGTTCTTGCGTACTAAAGAAGAATGGGTATTTAGTTATATATGACCACATATTATGTAATCGAGACATCGAAAATAGGCAAACGTTGATTGGTCAAATGAGACCAACCCGCACTATACTGACAACTGCGGAGCTCTGGTTGGTTGTAAATCAGCTCACCCCGGATATCCATTTATGCATGTTCTCATATAGGTTCTACACCCTTTTGAAATGGAACGGCTGGTGACTGAGTTGCCTGCATGCATATTCATGCATCATTATCGTTTTTATCAACGATTTATAATTTCAACCCCAATTATTGGCAACAAAAACCTATATAGATTACACGTAAACGACGGAATATCTCATTTCGATTCAAAAGAGAAGAAACCTTATCTGTTTTTTTTTATCATATATGATTCAATAGGCGGCTAAGAACTGCCTCCACCAAGATTGGATTTCCCATGAGGCGACCTCAGATATCAATTGTAGACTTGCGAAGCCATTCTGCATCTTCTGAGCTTAAATGAGGCTCAAGAGCTTGCCGAACTTTCGCACTGTATGTATTCACCCATTCTTTTTCGGCTGCAGTCAATAAATTAACGTCAATCATATTGAGAGCGAGGGGGACAACAGTGATTGTATCCAGCCCAAGGTATTTTTTACCACCAAAATTGTATTTTGTTTTTTTCTCCGTAACTACCACAAGATTTTCTATACGGATACCGAATTTGTTGTCTTCATAATAACCTGGCTCATTAGAGATCAGGTTGCCTGGTTGTAAAATTTCCTTGGCCCATGCAGCGGTACCAAATCCAACAGGCGGTTCGTGAACATTCAGATAAGCGCCAACACCATGGCCGGTGCCATGGCAATAGTCGAGACCGTATTGCCACAGGTGTTGACGCGCAAACGAATCAAGCTGGGTACCCTTAGTTCCTGCCGGGAATACCATGGAAGCTAACCCGATATGGCCCTTGAGCACAAGTGTATAGGCCTCCTTCTCGGCTGGAGAAGGAGCACCAAAATGCACCGTGCGAGTAGTGTCGGTGGTTCCATGAGTAAATTGACAGCCAGTATCGAGCAGGAACACTTCGTTACGGTTTACTACTTTTTTGCCCTCAGGGCTCGGTTTGTAGTGAATGACAGCCGCATTAGCACCCACACTGGAGATCGTTTCAAACGAGTTGCCCTTGAAATCGTCTAGCTCATGACGAATCTCGAGCAGCTTTTCCGCAGCTTCATACTCTGTAATCTTTTCATTGTCAATGTTACGCTCAAGCCAAGCTAACAGCCGCACAATAGAAAGACCGCACTTGAGCTGAGCTTCCTTAGCACCCTGAATCTCTAAAGCATTCTTGACAGCCTTGAAACGTTTAACAGGAGATGTCGCTTTACAACTAGTATTTGTAGCTGCAGAGGCAACGGCCCAACTTGATCCCTCAGGAACCCAAAGCTTGAGATTGAGTTCTTTGAGGTCTTGCCAGACTTTGTCGTAAGGCTCAAAATCAAAATATGGCGAGCTAATACCAGATACTTTGTCCAAATCAACATAAACGGTCGCCTTGTCACGGGTAACAATCGCATAAGACTTGAAGACAGGATTGTACTCGACATCGCTACCTCTGAGGTTAAATAGCCAAGCAATGTCGTCTAAGGCGGATAAGATGATTGCTTCAGACTTGTTTTTGGTGAGTTCGGTTCTCAAACGCTCCAGCTTGCCCTTTGTGGTTTCACCAGTATTTGCAAGCTGCGTTACTTTGGCGCTTGGCTCGGCAGGTTTATCAGTCCAGATTCTGTCCACTAAATTCTCCTCAACAGCAGCTAGTTTACCCTCCTTGAGTTTTGATTGTATGAGTTCTGCCATTGTACTGCTGATGAGTCTGGGATCAACTCCAATAGTCGCGGATTCAGCATTGGCTCTTTCTGCAAGAGCGTCGATCCAATCCCGAGTTCCTGGGGTGCCCATTTTACGCAGGGTCCATTCATCAGAAAGTTCAGATGCAGCTTGCAAAAAGTAGCGCCCATCTGTGCTCAGTTCAGCCATATCTGGGCCAACAACAGCCGTACCCGCAGATCCAGTGAATCCCGAAAGATAAGCTCTACGGCCATCTGCTTCTGCCACATATTCACTATCGTGAGCATCCTGTGTTAATACTATATAGTACTGAATATTTTTCTCTGCCAGCACTGCTCGTAACGCTTGAACTCGACTCATGAGAGATAGTGATCGCATTGATTATTCAAGCTGATCTAGGACAAATTGTGGCATGCCCTAAGTGGGGGCGGGGCGGCCCTGTGAATATCAGCGTAACACCCAGCTGCTAACCATTTTAAACTGTTCAATTGATTTATATAGCGGCACTCGTATTGATAAATAGAAACCTCACCATTAGCTCACTCCGTGGCCTTTGAGACGTTGCTAATGCTGGCCCCCTCCCCCAACATGGATGTGTATCGCTTGATCCTTCCGCGGTAGGCGTCATAATAAAATGGCGTTATAGATAAATAAATGGGTTAGAGCATGGAAACTGCACTGTTCAGTCCCATTTCTAACTTGTGAATGAGTACAGATATCTCTTGGCGGCGGCTATGCGGCTCGCGAGATGTTAATACCGTTTAGCGGCGGCCTCATTTAGCCGCGCATTAGCCGCTTAAGGATGTGCATATTGGCAGGAGGACGCGAAATTATTGCCAAAATTAGATGCTAATATTGAAATTCCAGAAAACAGTAGTCAACTGATCTAACGATGTAAAGCTGGGCTCTTATTCACGTGTCAATGCCCGAGCCAGATGCTTTTTGCTATAGATAAAGTCACCACCACGACGAAAGCCTGCATTATTCTTCTTAGAAGTATTTAAAATGTCACCAAGTATTTTGAAGAAAAATATTTTTACTCAACATGGCATTTAATGGTGTCTTTATGATAAATTGAAGTTAGCCGCCGGACTCACGTGATATGCTGGTATATATGAGACCTCACCCCACAAGTATTGAAACCATGCTTCGTTTTGCAAAGTCTTCAACTTTGCGTTCTGCCGCTCGGGCAGTTCGTCAGGTCTCCACTTGCGAGACTTATTTTCCTAATGAGCCTGCTGCCCCTAAGGTTCAATCTCAGATCCCTGGTCCCAAATCCAAGGCTGCTCAAGCTAGCCTCGACAAAGTATTTGACAGCCGCAGCACTTACTTTGTTTGCGACTATAACAAAAGTGAGGGTAACTACCTCGTTGATGCCGATGGCAACCAATTGCTCGATGTCTATGCACAGATTGCCTCCATCCCTCTTGGCTACAATAACCCTGCATTGGCTGAGGCTGCACGCAACCCTCGTGTGGTAAATGCCCTTATCAACAGACCTGCCACTGGTAACTTCCCTTCGTTGGAGTACGAGCAGCAAGTCAAGCGCATCCTTGCCCATGCGCCCCCTGGCCAGACAGAGCTCTGGACTGCTCTTAGTGGTTCCGACGCGAACGAAACTGCTTATAAGGCCGCTTTTATTTATCAGGCTACCAAGAAGCGTGGTGGTCCCCAGACAGCTTTCACTCCTCAGGAGGAGGCCGACTCCATGGAGAACAAAGCCCCCCAGCAGTCTATTCTTAGCTTCAAGACTGCTTTCCACGGCCGTTTATTCGGTTCGCTCAGTACTACACGTTCTAAGCCCATCCACAAGCTCGATATCCCCGCCTTTGACTGGCCTCAAGCTCCTTTCCCTGAAGTTAAGTACCCCGCTGACCAGTTTGAGGCTGAGAACACTACTGAGGAGCAGACATGCTTGCAGCAGGTTGACGATATCATGAAGAACTTCCACGTGCCCGTTGCTGCCGTTGTCGTCGAGCCTATTCAGAGTGAGGGTGGTGACAACCATGCATCACCTGCCTTTTTCCGCGGCTTGCAGGAGGTCGCCAAGAAGAATGGCGTTCTGTTGATTGCTGACGAGGTTCAGACCGGTGTTGGTGCCACTGGTCGCATGTGGGCCCACGAATACTGGCAGTTGCCCACTCCTCCTGACATGGTCACCTTCTCCAAGAAGGCCCAGTCTGCTGGTTACTTCTACCACGACCCCGCTTTGCGTCCCAACTTGCCTTACCGTCAATTCAACACCTGGTGTGGTGACCCCGCCCACCTTGAGATTTGCGCTGCTATTTTCGAGGAGGTTGCCAAGAATGGACTTGTCGAGAAGACTGCTCAGATCGGTAACTATATTTACAATGAGCTCACTGCTATTGCCGCTGAGACAGGAAAGATCTCCCGTCTCCGTGGTAAGGGTCAAGGCACCTTCATCGCCTTTGACTTGCCTTCCCCCAAGGCTCGCGATGAGTTCCTCTTGGAAGCCCGCCACCATGGTATTAACATGGGCGGCTGCGGTGCTTCAAGCGTTCGTCTTCGTCCTACTCTTGTATTTGAGAAAAAGCACGCAGACATCTTTTTGAATGTTGTACGCAAATTGTTGCAATAATAGTGTGTAGTCCTAATGATATTTAACATTACCCATTAACGTTATACGTACACTTTACCCTCGAGAAAGTTTTGTTGAAAGTATTTTCTGATGGAACCTTGGGCGATAAGCGATCTTGCTATATACATAGTGGCAGGGCTATTCATAGTCCTAAAGAGACATGGATTGTTTCAGTTTATCATTCTTCTAGCCGGCGCAATCCCGTTTTTTGGAATTCGATTACCTCTGCGAGTGTTTTTCAACTATTATGCTAAGAGCTATGAAGCTCGCCTTCCGTACTCGCGTCATTATAGTGCGTTCGAGTTTTACTGCATAGAGGGGTCTCGCTGGCTTTTGGCCAATCTGAACGCTGATATCATGGGTCGGAATATTTTTTTCAGCAAGAAACTCTGTCTTCTCATGTTTAATATCCGCAAATTTCGGTATGGAATCGAAGACGTGGGTGATTCGCGTATCGAAGAAGTCGGCAATGATCTATTCAGTGGGTATTGGGTCAAGTCCAAATCTCGCGCAGACTATAAAAAGCACGATATTGTTATCTACTATTCTCCTGGCAATATGATGGGGTTCTCCTGCTCATTTGCCTATGTGGAGTATCTAACTCTCATGCTCACTTCGTTAATAGAGCAGGGATATTCTAACCCAGCCATATTCTGCGTCAACACTGATTGGTTTCAAGGTTACAAAAGCCAGCAACATGTTATCAACATGGCCTGGGAGTACGTTTGTACGCAGTGTCCAGACAGCGTCCGTGTTATGGCTGGGGATGGGCCCGGTGCCACAGCTCTGATAGGGACTATGCTTCATTGCGTAGAGCCGTTAAAAGGACTAGTACCTATGGAAAGTGCTGCTCAACTGCGCCCGGAGTGTGCTATTCTGGTTTCGCCATTAGCCAAGATTGCAAAGACACGAATTAACAATGAGAACGACTGGTTAACAAATGATATATTATCCAAGTTCGCCCTCAAGATTATCGAGCCCAGTGAATCCCTAAACATGTATACGCGACCAGGAATGATCAGCTCGGGCAAATGGTGGGAAGAATCTCTGCCCAAATCAGGAACATATATATGCTACGGCCAAGAAGAGACCTGTGCTAGTGAGATACAAGAGCTAGCAGCACGACTTGCAAGTCATGGTAAGGTAGCTGTGCATGCAGAACCTGACCAGGTGCATGCATGGCCTGTCGTTAACGTATATGTCGGGCGGTCAAAGCTTGGGCGTGGGGGCGGTATCAGTAACCTGACGACTCAAATTGCGTACATGACATTGTGGCAATGTATGGGTGGGGATGATTGAGCAGCATATAGCTACATATATTTATCACTTAGCAAAGTTATCGGCCGTGTTTCCAAGTAGAGTTAACATAGCAAATCTAGAAACTACGGACTATTTATTCCTCCTTCTCACCCTTCTGGGTTTTCCAGCCAACAGGTGTGATGCTAGACTGAATGAGGTTCAAGCTAGTACGATTGTTGCCATCCTTGTCAACGTAAGGCTTTTGAGAGGCATCGGCTTCGACGTAAACAAGAGAACCACGGCCAAGGTATTTGGTCATGAAGTCGATGGCAGGCTGGTCAAATACAACAACGTTGAACCATGAGGTCTCTTCCTTGCCAGTGCGCACTGCGAGAGAGTACTTCAAGTAGGTGGTCTTGGGACTATCCTGAGTCTCAAGATCTTGGCCAATTCTACCTATGAGGTTGAGTTTTGCGAGGTCCATGCGCCGAGCAGAGACGGAAAACGGACGAGAAAGTTGGCGAAGCATGAAAAAGGGGAACGCGTCAGCAGAGGGCTCGTTATATTACCAAACGTGACGGTGGCGTGAATGAGGCGATTTTTGTGAAATAGCACAAATTGAACAGCCAGAAAAGTGTCACCGAATTAGGATTGCTAGTTCAAACCACAACTGGTAGCCAGGACAGTTTTAAGCTTGTAATATAGCATCAACTAGTCCCTGTCGTCTGGACTCCCCAAACTGTTTCTCTCCTACGTGGCGAGCGCCACACACCCCTTCCACTCCACATCACTACAATGTCTGTACAGGTAGAGCTCAAAGTCGGCATGATAGACATGTCACTGGCTCAGCTTTTGACCAATGACCATCGGATCATTGAATTTCCTAGTATTCTTTTGCCTGAGAATGTCGTCTCAGGCTCAATAGTCAAACTAAGCTGTGAACGAAGTATTGAGGCCGAAGAGCAAGATGCTGCTAACTTCAAAGCTTCCCAGAAATCTATTTTGGAGAAGTTCACTCGCTCTCCACAAACCCCCAAGCTCAGGGTTCATAACTACACCCAAACGTCAGTGGTGCTAGAATGGGACCCAATTGATTCGGGATCTGCAGAGCTTCTAGGCCTCGCTCTTTATAAGAATGGTCACCAGCTTGGTGCGATTCCTAATCCGGAACGTCGCACGTCGACAAAACTCTCCAACCTTGAAATTGATAAACAATACCAGTTTGAGCTGGTTATGACCACCTCAGCGGGGACCTTCAGATCCAATCTTATCGATGTTCACACGCACAAAATGACCGATTTATCTGGACTCACTGTCTGTGTTGGCAGCCTTGAAGGCTCAGATATCACCCTAGCAGATATCGAGACCACCATCAAACATATCGGTTGTCGACCCCTGCAGCACGAGGTTCAGCTGGATACCACACATTTCATCTGTACTGAACCCGACACAAACCAGTATGTGCGTGCACAAGTTCGCAATATGCCGATTGTTCGCCCTCAGTGGCTCAAAGCCTGCGAAGATGAGCGGCGTCTTGTTGAGGTGCGCCAGTACTACCTTAGTGAGGACCCACGTCTCATGGCTCCTCACCGGACTCGCCGAGCTAGTGTTGCTACTGCTGCAACTACCGAGATGAGCGCTGCTGAAGATTCAGCTGCCCATGCTGAGGACAATGAGTCTCATGAAGCCCAAGGCTCTAGTACCTCAAGTGTTCATCCAGAGATTCGTGTGGTACCACCTCAAGAAGAGGCTGAATCTAGTAGCAGCGCTAATCCTGAATCTGAACAGAACCAAACATTACAAGATCTTACGCAAGGAGATGGCGAACAACCAGAAAATTCTGATAAACAGGTGAGCAATGCAGCTGAAGCTGAGCATACTCCATCTCAGGAATCTTCGGGACACGTTCCTGAACAAGCTACTGAAGAAGTCCAGGAAGATATCTCAGTGCCGGAAGCATCTCAAGCCGAGGCAGCTGAAGTAGCCGATGATGTCACAGCACCCATCACAACGGACACGAGCCCCGAGCCTGAGATTGATGAGGTTGATTTGGCAAATGAGCCTACAGAACGAGTCGAAGAAACCATAAATGAACCCAAGAGACCTGATTCTAGTGAACCCTTGCAGACCGAAGTTGCCGAGACCAAGGATGACGAGCTCAATCAAGAGTCCAAGATTCAACCGAGTGTAGGGATTGATAATAAGGATGAACTAGACGAGAAACCCAAGGATAAATCGCGGGAAGCGCTTACAGAGGAATCTGCCGAAGATGCCGCCGAAGATCTCGCCGAGGAGGATAACGAAGAATCCAACGAAGGATCCACCGAGAAAACACAAGAGCCTACAACGAAGAGCTCGAAGAAAAAGAAGAACCGCAAGCGTAATAAAAAGTAAATCGTACAGAAAGCTATATAAACTAAACCGCAGTTGCAGCCACTTATTCACCAAACAGCTTGCGCACTCTTTTGAGTACCGAGTCCTTCTCGGGGTCGTATGGGTGGTCCTTACTGGGAATTTCAAGAACTGCTGGAAAAGCACTCTGGAACGCATCGACTTGATTACGGATTTTTTCGGCAATGTGTTGGTTAATGAGTACAATAGCAATATCTTGACGTGATGTGTACTCTTCGAATATCTTCGCGATTGTCTCCTCGTCTGTGTTGTTATCTACCACTGAGAAGTTCTTCCGGCCAGTATCTTCACTCACGTTACCAATACCTGCCAGTAGCATGCCTGTAACTGTATCCTCATCGCCAATAATTGCCAACAACGTGCGGTCTTTGAACGATGATTTACTCATTTCGATTAGGTGCTGCTTGATAGAGTGAGCGGGGCCTTGATTGGAGTGATAGCAGTGTAACACCCCCCTGGTGGCGTTCACAAGTCTGCGCCACCATAAACCGCCACACTATAACGCCGCTGCATCCACTCACGAGGTTCTTTGGCTAGATCTCCTGCCAGTGCACTTTAGGGCCAAATATGCTGCTGCGATCACTACGGAGGTTCAGTTCCGCAAGGGTGTGCAATGCCGGCCATTCAAAGTGGCAAAATATCAAACACAAAAAAGCTCGCAACGACAAAGAGCGGAGTGCTCAAAACACCCGTATTGCGCACCAAATTACCGTAGCAGCCAAAGAAGGAGGAGGAACTGACCCAGAGAAAAATGTGCGACTCGCTACAATGATCGAAACAGCTCTCAAAAATAACTTGTCGAAGAAAGTTATCGAGGCTGCCATCGAGAGAGCCAGTCCTAGTAATGCCAATGGCGGCCACACCATTGTCTACGAGGGAATCGGTCCCGGTGGTGTAGCATTCATTGCTTCAGCTATTACTGACAACAAGAATCGTACTGCCCAAAATGTGAGGGCAGCTTTCACTCGATTTGGCGCTAGTCTGTCACCCTGTGCGTACCTGTTTCAGCGTAAGGGGTATATTGTTCTCGCATCAAAGCATCAGTTTGATGATGTCTTCGATCAGGTTCTTGACGTTGTAGAAGATGTAGAGCAAGATGATGAGAACGTCGTATGCTATACTTCGCCGGGTGACCTTCCAACTGCTGCCAACGCCATCAAGGGTCAGTTTGAGATTGAGGATATGGGTGTTAGCTACATACCTGAACAGTCTGTGGAATTGCAAGGTGAAGCACTAGAAAAAGTAGAAAAACTGATTGCCGCACTCGAAGCGGTCGACGATGTACATACAGTCGAGACCAACCTCAAACGCTAACCGAGCCAAATAATGCAAGAGCTCCAAGCATAAATCTCCATCACATAAATAACTACATAAATAATACATCACCGCATGGGCTGTGTAGAGTACCCATAGTATGGAACAACAGGCGAGTAAGGGCTCTGTGGAGGCTGTTGCATTTGCCCTGGGGGAGGTACCAGCGGTGGTTGCTGCTGCTGCTGTTGCTGCTGTTGGCGACCCTGCGGAACAAATTGTGGAACCATGAAGTAGGGGTAGCCTTGTTGTTGCTGCTGCTGTTGTTGAAGCATCTGTTGTTGCGGATGCGGCGGATGCTGTTGTTGCGGCATATAATGCTGCTGTTGAGCCTGCGGTTGCTGCGGGTGCTGGCGAGGTATCCCATAATCGTACAATTCCTCAGGATACCCTGGGAAATGATTAGTTGTGGGGGTGTTGCCAGCGCGAATGTCTTCTTTACGAAGAAAGTCGAGAGGGAAATCGCTGTCTTTGAAAAAATCAACATCTAGTCCTCCATCATCCACCACTTCTTGTTGCTGCGGAAGCATTGGCTGCGCTTGCATTGGTTGTGGGTAGCCATACAGTGGAGTGATGGGTGTGCGCTGGGCCTTTGGGGTACGACGTGGTGCAATGTTCTGAGTATTGTGTGAAGTCAATGTTGCATTCGCGATCGCCGCCAGCGGAGTAGGCATGTTTCCCAAGATTCCTGATATCTGATCATTGAGGCTGCGAGTAGGGTCGTACTTGAAACTGAGAGCCGGCTCGGAAACAGCAGCGGTAGTCGTGCCTTCGGTGCTTCGAGATGACTCCTTCTTGAGATCCCGCTCAAGCGCATCAATAAACAACCTTTCGTGGCGAACAGAATACCAGAAGAACACTTTTTGCTTCTTTTTGGTACGAACACAATGGTGTTTGTATAAAAACTCCAAGAAATCAGATTTTGGCTTCTCTAGAGTCGCATCAACATTATTTTTCAGGTTGCGGAGATCTGAGAACACACCTTCCTCAAACTTCTTTTTGTTGGTAATAACGCGTCCAAATGCTGCGAATCTATATGTCAAGCAACGCACAATGTCTGTTCCGGTTATATAAAAGACATTGTTCCAACGAACGCAGCTGACCTCTTCGTCGGTGGGAAGATGAAAGCGCCGGATAATGTCTTTCGCATCAAAGCAGGCGGGGGCTGTAATTAGAAAAACTTTGAGATCCATAATGTTATCCATTGCTTTTTTAAGCCGCTCCGGGCTGTTGCTGTCTTCGAGACCCATACCTGTGGGCCCCTGAGCGCGTGGTTGCGGCGGTGGCGGCAACAGCACAGCGCCCGCTGGCGTTCCAACCGGCTTGGTATCATCGTCCTCAACGCGAGCTTTCTTGCGGGGACCTTCTGCAAACGGGTAGAGTGAACCCATCGGGTTGACAATTAAAGGATTGGGAACGAGCGAAGTCACTTTGAAAAAACACTTACAGAGCCTACAATTCCAACTTGTCAAAATTGAGGATCTCGTTTATACTTTTAACCAGTCCAAGGTCTCTCGATTATGAATCTTATAGTAGATGGGGGCCCTTGATATATAAAACAAGTGCTGCATGCACTTGAAACTCACGCATGCATATGCTCAAAAAGTGTAATTTGTATCCTTGAGCGCGATCAGACACTGCGAGATGTGTATATAACTATCTCAGATACTATTTCGCGGTATTGAAATTAGCTATGCCACACCACTACCTCGTTTACGTCTTCTTTAGCTACTAAAATCCACTCATCGTCACGGCTGTTGTCTGCCACAGCCCTAACCCCTATGCGTCCGCGTTGAAACATGGAATGATGACCACCCTTCCCACTGACCCTACCTAAACCAAGCATAATGAGCGATAACTTGAACTCAACAACTTGTGCGAAACTATTTCAATTTTTGTCTAGTTAGATTAAACACTTCTTAATTAAACTCAGTCCCAAATTCATAACCTTATTCAGGACTCACTACCTTTATAATTTTAACAATGGGAAACGCTCAGTTATTACGTGTCTCCACAAGAGCTGCCCCGTGGCCGATCGTCTTTTCTGGGCAGAATTCTTTTTGGGCGCCATCATCGACTGGTAACTATGCCGTCAACTGTGACTTCTAGGGCTAGAGATAACCCCGTAGCAAATGTGCCTGATCCCTGCATAAGCGGGTCTCATCTTTTTGTGGTCTTTCTTCCTTCTCTGTATCACTTTTTGCTAATAATGTGGAATCCAATGAATACTATCATCGACCAATTGCTCCCTATCCGACAATGCGCTCATGTTTTTGCGGTTTAATTTGTTACATCCACCTGCCTCGTCGAGGAGGCCACAAGCAGTGACGCTACTGTTGAGTGGCGCCGCACTCGTGACTATCCCCTTGTAATGTGCACATCTCTAGATCTTTAGGTTAAATTTATTTTAACAATTTTCACAAGTTACTCTGTTGTCAGGGGACCTAAGCGACAAACATCAAAGTCCCTCTCACTTTGCAGAGAGAACCACAACGCCATGCAATGCACCATCGACCGCAAATCGTCGCAGGACCTACGAGGGCCCTGAAAAAAAAGGGAAGATCATCGCAAGCATGCTACTGAGATCTAGTTGACATATTAATATTAATAAAAACACATATAATACTGAAGATGTTTCTCTGTGTTGACTTGTACGAGTTGCGGCTTGTGGGCAGATGCGTTTGTGGACACCCACCCGGCAATCCGACTGTCACTACCCCAACCCGAAGCCCCTATGATCAGAGCCCCATACCCGCTTTGAAACTGTACCTTACTTATGTAGATATCTCTAACAGTGGCATATTGGGGCATGATCAGCACTGAATCGAGGATTATTTTCTGTTGGTAGTAGTGCCGCATATAAAGTGCTCGTGGCCCGTCTGCACTATATTCACGTACTTTCGACATGGATTGTGCAAATCAATGCTAGACTAGACCCACTATGGTATAATCTAAAACATGCATTGCATACTCATCCTCATCCGTTGCTACAGCCTGCCACTACGACCGTATTGGTGATCAGAGCTCATCAATGCTTCTCTTAACACTTTGAGTCACTCGATCTAACTCTACCTTAAACTCCGTTGTATTCATTCCACGGCTCCTTGTCTATTTATTATGTTTTTTTTTAACTTCTCGCCTACGCTCAATTCCGAGACAATGCCAAACGCCGATCACTACTTCACCTACAGTCCGCATGCTTGACGGAGTGGTTGTCAGTGTTTCTGGAACAGCTCCAGACCGCGAGTGTACCAATTTAATCAATTATATACACTATGCTCTTGAGATTAAACTATGATGAAAAATCACATAGTGAACGAATAGCTGCATCACAAACTGAATAAAGTGCTGTGTTAACACTTATACTCGGTTGTCTAGTATTTTTTTAATGGTTGAAACAACCTGCTCTCTGGCTAGGTTGCCCAGATAACTATAGGTATAATATCTCTTAATTAGTGCATGTTTCAGACATATCCGCACAAAGTGAAGCAGCCCTTCCCCTTCATGCATACCGTATGCACAATAAAGTCGGGCCGCGTATGTCGCTTTTGTTTCGACCTCGAGTTACAGGGATCTTGATCATGGCGCGATGTTTGAATAGTCGTCTGGCAAAATCAGATTGAATAGTTAAACGCACATATATACATAATATAGTAGACTTGCCCTCTAGAATCCATTGAGCGATGTTTCAAGGGCCGTCCAATTGCAACTTCTAATGATTTAGTTGAACAAGATAAGCTGTAGCGTGTTTCACCACCAGCCTGACCGTGCGCCTGTCTGCACAAGCATGTATAGCTCAACGCGGCACCCACACATGAGGTGAGTTATCCTTGTCAACAAGCACGTTAGTCGAGGTAACGTGAGGTGATTTCTTAATAATTTTAGAGTGTCTCACTTAGTTTTAAGACAAATCTCTATCGTCATTGTGGTCCAACCTTCAGCGTGAATGATGGCAATGGCAAAAATGGGTTTGGCAGATCTTTACCTGCGGTCACCCCTGCGTTCGCGTATATACAGTTACGCTCTTCGATATACTGTTTCGGATTGGAGAGATTTACTAATTTTCATATGTCTACGCCACTAACCGCCACAACTATGCATCGCGAGCCACAATTTAGCCACTGTTTAATGCATGCTGGGAGCGTAGAGGTTTCAACATAGTTTTAAGCATTTAAATTTTTTTCCGCCCATAATGCCTTGATTTGATACCCTCACACCCAGTTTGCTCTCAATTTAGGTGAAAACCACTCTCTTGATTGCTAAACACTGTTCATTGGCAGCTCCTCCCCCCGTCGAATAGCACCCCTTTAAGCTAGCATTACTCACCCAACCACAAGTCTTCGAAATGGCTAGAGATCCCAGCTTCAAGTATGTGGAGGTTACCGACAACGCAGCCCCCGTTGTTGATGTTGACGAAGTTGGTGCCACCAGTGCCCCTCTCTTGAGTGCGTCTTACTTTATTGGTGACCGCTGCAAGCCTTATAACGATGATTTCATGCTCTGCAAAAAAGAGTCTCAGAACGGTCCTTCTGACTGTCTTAAAGAGGGTCGTCGGGTCACTCGCTGCGCCATCTCAGTTCTTGATGATATCAACAAGCACTGCCTCGAACAATTCCGTACCCACTGGCAGTGCCTGGAGCAAAACAACCACCAACTCTACGCATGTCGTCCTGCCGAAGGCCTTCTTAACAAGTGCGTTTTTGAAAAGATTGGCCTCAAGAAAACTATCCCTGGGGTTGATGAGAAGGATGCCGTTCACCTCAAGCAGAAGCCATTCTTGGTACCAGCTTTTCCTGACGGACCTTCGATGGAGGCTGTTAAGGCTGATAAGGCCGCGAAATAATAGCTACATAGATACTTTTTTTATCATTCTTAAAATTATATCAGTTGGAGCAGCGGAAGCTCAACCCAGCTTGTTGAACTAGAGAGGTGTAGCTTTTATTGTAAAGAATATTCAGGCAATTGCTCACTATTTTTCTCGTTATTGGTCTCAGAGGCCTCTTCGGGAGGGGTACTTACCGGTGGAGCCCCATAATTTTCAC
This sequence comes from Wickerhamiella cacticola, assembly GCA_030564425.1. Classification (NCBI taxonomy): domain Eukaryota; kingdom Fungi; phylum Ascomycota; class Dipodascomycetes; order Dipodascales; family Trichomonascaceae; genus Wickerhamiella; species Wickerhamiella cacticola. Next base: position 43,593 of record JAJLUX010000034.1, on the reverse strand, counting down.
AACTTGGGGGTAAAGGACCAGTCTGGTTGACGTTGAGAGCATTAACTCGTACTACGAACCATTCGGCCTTTTTGAAGTTAGTATTTCCCTCGCCCCAGTCATTGAATCCGGTATGAAAAACATGAACCAGAGATTCTTTAATGTATTCACTGTTTTTTCTCACTCCTATGAGGTCAAACTCTACTTCAATATCACCAATCTCATCACGAGGATCGTTCATCGGCATGCGCTGCAATAAGAGCATAGTTGTGGGCTTTTTTTGATAAAACAACCTCCAGCGAGCACCTGCATAATCAAATATAGTACTGTCTTGTGTATCCTGTTTACGATTTACCATCTCATAAACCACTCCAGGGCCTTTGGCTATTGCCTTATTTCGTCTGCTTGCATCCACTAGTGGGAAAATAGATTGATTGGGGAGCTCTAGTCTTACATACAGAGCAGTATTACTGCGCGAGTTTGAGTCTGTGATGGGGGCAATTGGCTGATTTGCTCCTGTCTTTTGCAGCCTTACTGCATTCTCAAACTGGACAACATAGCGAGGTTTTACGGTATATTGTGGAACATATTGATACTTTGCAACGAATTGAGAGATATTGCTCGGATTCCATATCGCAAATGCCAGCATTAAGTTGAATTTACCCGACAGACTCTCGAGTGGGGTCAACATTATATCTAAACGAGGGTCTGAAGTCGTTGTACTATTGTCTCTCCAAACAATTCTCATTTCCATTCTGAATTTGGTGTTTGCTAAAGTGAAAGGCTGCCAAAGCATTCTCTTTGAGCGCGTATCATGATGCGTTTCTACAGTGATGATGGTGCGCCAATCGTTCCATAACATATCGCCCGTCTCTATAACTTCATTGAAAAACCGCGATTCCTGTGCAACTGGCGGTACTGAATAAAAGAATGCACTTTTTTGCCACCCATCCATGTTATTAAGGGAGGGAGCTCCATCGAGGCTTTAAATCTACCAGGCTCTCCCTGTTTATATGCATATACGTGTAGATAAGATATGTGAATATAAAACATACCCTTAAATATACTAGACCTGGCTTTGAATACGCTCCACAACACTGTGAAGATTATAGCGAGCCGCCACTTGTGCAGCAATGCCTAATGCATTCTCAGCAGTGATCAAGCTGGCGATCGCTAAACACTTGTTAGGTAGGTTGGCAGAACAAGCATTCTGAAATTGTTTAAGGAGGTGCATACTAATGTCTCCCTCAGCTTGTTCTATCAACTCACTCACCTCACTAGGTACTTCTGCCTCGACTTGTAGAAGTGCAGCAGCCCGCGCACTGTATTGATGATGTACCACGCTGTGCAAAAGGTACCCACACTCGTGCTCATTTTCAACCCCAGGAATCTTCAGATCTACCTGAGATGTAACTGGAAGCGGGATTTGTGGATGTAGCTTTTGATTTCTCAGTTTGATGCAAAGAAGCTGACGGTCAAATATACCAATGGGCCAGCATACTTGTTCACGACCTTCTGATCTTGAGTACTCCTCACCGCTGAAAACAGGTACCCAACGAGCTTGACAAGGATCACGCCAGTGAATTAGCGTGGAAATAATATTATTGGAGTCGGCAATACAAGGATCTCCATTATCGTTGAAGAAAAGCGCCCTCAACTCGCTATTAGGAGCGACATCAACGGGGTCGTTCTTTTGATAGTATCTCTGGGTAAATACGTCCTCGATTGTATAACTAGGGCCGCTTAACCCGCTCCGAATTATCAACAGCACACTATCATTGGCAGCACATGTCAAAACAGGGTCGCGAGACTCGCGTGTGATGCAGATTGGATTTCCATAGATACTAAATGTGTAAACCATGCCTGACTCTGTGCATACCACTGCAATCTTCTCGCTAATAGCCACTGCCCTTATGGGTCCTTTGCAATCATACTCCCAGGAATCGATGCGCGACTCATGTAACCGTACAAATAGTTTGCCAGTGCTTGACTTGCCAAGTATAGTAGCTCTTGTTCCAAGTGCGGCGATGTCGTATTTATTTTCATCCTCAAAATGATAATCGCGATAGCTCCCCTGATCAAAAAAGGTGACTGTGATGCTATTGTGTTCATCGTCTTGGTAAGTAGTCCAAACGTAGCCCACAAAATTAGTACACAAAATACGCTTGCGATTTTTCCACGGAGTAGAACCTGTCTGGAAAGCACGATTATCCTCTAAACGTGCACGTTTGGAGGTGTGTACATGATCGCCAAAGAGCTCTTCCTCGGCCTCACTTAGTCTCCCAACGGATTCATCTTCTGATCCACTCAATATAAGTTCTTCACCATCGTCTTGTCGGTTTGCTTCCTGTAAATCAAACTCGAGCTTGTTTGAAATAATTTGGCCAACTGGTGAAGGGTGGGGATCGGGCACAGGCACAAATGTATTTATAGCGCCAGTATTGGATACCCAAGTTATCTCATTTGTGTGGGGATTCCAAGCGAAATGACAGCAGGATGATCCCAGTTTTTCAATCTTGACTGCGGAACGGTCGCCAACGCTCCAGATGTACACGGTCCCGCTACTTAACAAGCATGCAATATAACGACCATTGGGACTCCACTTTGCATCAACGATGGGTTCTTTGTGTATAAGTCTGCATTGCTCGAGGCACTCATCGCGGTCATAGATCACAACATCAAGGGACTTTGTAGGAACTGCAAAAACTTCACCCGAAGGAGACCATGCTACATTAGCACTGCGATCCTCATCAAGTGCGACTTGCGGGATGACGCCAGTAAGTTTCGCCTCATGTTGGTAGTCTTCGTAAAAGTACACAGTTGAGTCCTGGCCCGAGATGGCAATCAAGTCACTTGCAGGATTCCAAGATACGTGTCTTGCCTTGATAGGAATAGGTGTGAGCGTGAGAATATCTTCAACAGTAACCAAAACTGTCTTGTCGTGAGAAGCTACAGCGACCTGTTTGCCGTCATAGCTAAAATCTACAGAAATGACTGGTGTGCTTCCACCATATAAGTCGCGTTCAAACGCAAGTTTATCGATTGAGTACAATTTGACAGAACCGTCGTCGCATCCCACTGCCAAGTTGTCTCCGTATAGGGCGAAGCAGTTTGGCTTTGTGTCGATCTCAAAGCTCGTGGGTTCATTAGGATTCGGGGAAATAGCCCTTTTTAGGAAATTTGATCCTAAGGTTACTACAAACTGTCCATCTTGGCTATTTGCAACGCGAACCATGAAATTTAGGTAATTAAAACTACTTTGCAAATATAAAATCATGACGCGTAGCTTACCCTTACCCTAGGTGGTGGGTAGCTTAGTCCAGGTGAATAGCGTCCAGTACGCAGTAATTCCTAGCTAATTGTAGTAACATAGGCCAAGTTTGATTAGATTGAGTCCCCCAAGTAGCTGGCTTGGAAAAATTTTAGTAAAAAACCTCCCCACGCATCAATCATGCCTTATATTCATACTATAAACTGTTTATACAATGCTAACATTAAAGGAAGCAACGGTGTCGTGGCCACTGACATTAATCCAACGGCCTAGGCGGTGCTCGCGGGAAATTGAAGCAGCCACAACTACCTCGTTGCGTCCTTTTTCAGTGACAGAGAGACCAGTGATGATACCCTTGGGGGCCTTGATTTCCCTTATTAGTTCGATTTTTGTGAAATTATTGGCCAGTCTCCACATGTGAATATTTCCAGACCACGAGCCAGTGAAAAAGATATCCGAGAATGGTACTGCACATAACGCAGTAATGTAGCGAGGCTGAGGAGGAGGAATCTCGACTCTAGAGCTCTCAGACTCGGCAGATGCAGCAGCAGGGGTGAGAGGATCTTCGGTGCCATGAGCACGCGGATAAATAAATACGGGTTTCTTGCGTTGGGTAGACCACAAGCTCACATTGCCATTATCACTTCCAGTGATAAAATACTGGTTGTCAAGCATTGCGCAGCAGTCAATGCTGCCTTCCAAAACCACATCTTTTTCTTTGCCAGCAACATGAGCGAGCTTGGTATCACCACCCCTGAATGTAAGACGAGACTCTTCGGGGATTTTCCACACAATGGCAGTGCGGTCACGAGAACCTACACTGACACACTTTTCTTGGCGAAGTGCACTGATGCCAACAATCTGATCTTGATGGCCATACAAAATTTCCACTTGAGCCAGCTGCTCAAGATCAAAAGTGCGTACTTTAAGGTCGCCACATCCAGCATAAAGCTGGAGAGTCTGGTCACGGAAAGTAAGAGCAAAAATCTCGCCCTTGCGGTCACGAGCATCAAAACACTTTACGGGACTCAGGTTCTCACAACTCCACACAATAATTCGGTGATCGCGTCCACCAGTCACAACGTATTTGTTGTTGTAGGAGACGGCGATGCAAGTAATCTCGCCAAAGTGGCCAACATAGCCCTCTTTTCTGGGATCGCCTGGATGATATTTTGCCAATCGTTTGTTTTTAAATGAACCAGCGCTAGCATTGTGTACCAACTCGGGAGGTTTATTAGTACTCAGCTGCCATTTCTCGATTGTTAAGTCTTTAGCGACCGTATATGCATAAGGCCAGCACGTCGCAATAGCACTCAAATGCTTAGCCTGGGATCTTACTTTTCGCACAGGACCTACCTTGAGAGTCTCGTCCTCGCCAAAGTGACGGTAAATTTTTCCCTCCGTTTCGGCGACATCTTCTTGCAACCGTTTGGAGATGATTTCATTATCCAAATCTTTAGCATCAAAAGCATTGTCCTCTCCAAGCTCAGTTTCAAGGCTCTTTAGATACTCTTTAGCGAGACGACGACGCTTGTCACCGACAGTTTCTTCTTCAGAGCCCTCTGACTCGTATTCAGACTTATCATTTTCTGCCTCTGACTCACTTGTAATATCATCATCTTCCTCACGACGAGGTTTCTTGGGCGGTTGTGCCGAATTAGCAGGATTGCTTCGCTTCTTTGACTTTTTGAAAAATGAATCAACCATGAAATTTTTTTGACTAAGCGCATGTATATACTGCATACTTGTGGGTCGTGATCACTATTAAAGCATTTGAAGTATGTGTACGTTAGCTAATTCTGAGAACTTTCAAAGTTTGTCGGTGATAAATTTAGAGTTTCAGTGTTGTTCATCGCTAGCAATGGCTGCAAATACTTATTTACAGACCTATCAATGGAAGCATTGCAATTGGAATTGACTCCAGCCACACAAGGATTGAAAAGACTTTTTGAAATCTTTTAGATAGCTTAAAAGCAGTAATGTTGTTTGTAGTGCAGCTCAATACACCCAGCTATGCACGTTGAATAGTCTGCCAATTACCACCCTCACGGACTGTCTACAAAGGAAATGAAGGTTAATCATTTTTTGGCTAATCATTAATTATCAATAGTCTAAACTAGACATCAGTGAGCACTGGGATCTATTTTATGAGATTGAAAATCGTTGCAATGCAGTGGAACATGGTTCAGGGAAGATATAGGGAGCAAGTGTTTAAAATAACTATAATTGAGCGGTGTTTGTAGTACAGGATACAACGTTACCATGTTGAATTTTTTAGGGTGGGGATTGTAGATCTCATATATTTAGACCTTTAGCTATACATTTCGAGCAGTTAGCGTATGTTCTGCCTTTGGGTTATACTTAGCCATAGTCTCTACAAAGCGACCTGATTTAGCGAGTATTGTATTGAACTCTGTATCTACAGCCAGAATGACTGCTTTAAGATTCAGGAAGCTATGCACCTTCGATGTTATGAGCCGCTGTAGTCCACCAGTCAGTACTGAGCTATGGGATCGTGAGATTTACCCAAATTGACTTGGTTTAGAATTAAAATACTTATAGCGATATTGTCTTATGATGTATTATACATAGCATTGATATGCTCTAATAAAAACCATGGTGTACTTAATAACTTGACAAGAAATTAGCATAATTATCAACTTGCTAAAGTTGTAGTATTTGATTCAGTTCTTTTATGTCACAATTGTATTTAGATAGCACAGTTTGAGGAGCACCAAGATCTTCGTCGGGAGGCATTTTGGTACTCAGAGTACTCAGAGCTCAAAATACAAAACGAGCACGGTACGCATACATGGATGGTGATTTTAGATAGTAGGGTGGCCTAAATGATGCAAATTGGTATCAGTGTAACCAACGCACAAAGAAGTCGTTTGAGTTAATTTCAATGTTGCGCATAGCTAATAGAAAATTGATTTCACACGCTTTTGATAGAAATTGAGACTAGAATAATCTCTGAGCAGGGCTACAAATTCCAAATTGCCTAATATCCTGTGTGAGCTAATTCCAAATGCGGATTTAAAGGTATCATGAGGAAAGTCTACGAGATTCGTTGCTGAAATAACCATACAACTCAGAGGTAATGAAAATATATTTCTATAGTAATTGTACTCCTCCATTATGATCACTGTTCCAGAGCTGGTCATGTTTCATTGTCTGTTTAAGGATCTAGTGAACATTATATATAGAACAGGGCATACATAGACTGCTTATGGCCCCTAATGGGCCCTAGATTAGGATGAGGGTGTATTAAGCTTAAACAATCCGATAAGGCATATCCCTGTCGCAGTTGAGGCACTAGCTGAAACGGACGCTGCACCCAGATGTGGTATCAGGATTGCAGCATATTATCAACCCACTCGACAAGGGTCCCATAAACTAGCTGCAATAGAGTAATTAAAGAAACACTTATGCGGCAGTATGCATGGAGCCTCAGGCTGCCTTAGCTGCACGGCTGTGCGAGTGGAGTTTCAAATGGGAGAGGGATGTGTATCAATCAGTTGCTTTTTTGGTTCTGTATCATGAAATTGCACCTGGTTATACATCTACAGACTCTACAGCTCTACTGCGGCAGGTAGAGATTGGTGGTTATTCAAAACTGTCGTAGTCCAGAATAGCCCTATTCCAGACGTTCAAAAAACGTGACAAAACGTAAGTTGAGAAGTGAAAGTATCTTCACAACTGAAATCGAGGACCTATCACCCGCAGCACACTCGAAAGTCGTAGAAACTGGGGCGCTACCTGTCGAGATGTGGTCTATTTCGAAATAGTGATAGTTTCACTGTATCTATAAGCTCAAAAATATATACATTTAGCAATCGACCTAATATTTATTCAGTATTGAACCCAGCTACTGGTCCGGTGGTACTGGCAGCCAAAACTTTATAGGTTTTGCCCATATGCAAAGGGTCGGTCAACCTGTGATAAGCATCTGCCACTCTTTTCTTAGCTTCAGGAGTTTTTTGAGCGTTGTGTAGGACAGTAGCACGCGCACCTATACCCATCGCATGTAGCCAGTTGTCTTGGCGTACCGGGCCATCCGTGTGAAGTCCATTGCTCTGAAAGATTTGCTTGAGAGTACCAAAGTCTACATCAGCAGTAAGATCAGCGTTTCCAGGGTCTTCAAATGGATCAACTTGCTTGTGGTCTTTGAATCCTCTGAAAGTATTCGTCGGTACTGTCTGCATCGGGCCGTAGTCCATGATGAGTGCACCGCCGGTGCTTTGCTTGAGGATATTGGCCATTTGTGCAGCAATTGACCATGCATCGGGGCAAACTTCAATCTGGCTGAGTACGCCAAGGGATGCATAGCGAGGTTGCGCTTTGATAAAGCTATTTTCAAATCCATCGCTCTCACCAAGATCAGTAACAAGCTTGTCATCTTGGTATTTGATGACTCGTTGCTGCCAGCCCTTTTTCTCGGTATTTTCATACTGATGGATGGGTAACGCATCGAAAAATTCGTGTGCAATAATAAAAGTCGGGTGGTCTCTGACTGGCAACTGCTCAGTCAATTCGTACCACTGCAAAGATTTCTTGTACTTGGCGAGCGTTTCCGCTTGAAGCCCTGATAGTTTTTCACTTGCTTCAACAAATTCAATTTTGCTGATTGCCGAGTGAAAGTCAGGGAAGGATTTTGAGGCTCTCAGTAAATCGTCCATCAGAGTTCCGCGACCAGGGCCGAATTCGATAAGCCTAATTTGCTGTGGTTTTCCCATTGACATCCATTGTGTGAGAATATTGATTCCCACAAGCTCGCCAAACATTTGTGAGATTTCGGGAGAGGTAACGAAATCACCCTTTGACCCAAATGGATCTTTCTTCATATAGTATCCATGCTCAGGGTGTGTAAGGCATTGTTTCATATACGTAGCTACCGATAAACTACCGCGAGCATCGATAGCTTTCTTCAAAAAGTCTTTGAGCATGTGGCGGTGGCGTGTGGATCAAAGCTAGATTTGGGACCACAGGGTGTACAACAATAGATACAACAAATGGGTGATATTTCCACGCATTAAATTATTATCCTTACTAGATATAATAAATATTATTGTTGAAAAGCATCCAGAAGTGGGTGTACTTTACTGGCGGCTGCTACCGCCTCTGGATCTTCATCAGCATCGTCTTCGAGATCGCTATCATAGTACTTGGCCAACCGCTCGGCAACGATTTCCTGTGCACGCGGTAATGATACCACAGGCGTAGTACAAGAAGATGTGGCAGCGACACTATCATCACGCTCGATTGTTGCCTTCATAAGCGCTTGTAGCCATTGATGCATTTCTTGTTCAGAGTCTAGTGCAAAATGGTGGATACGCGGAGCCGTGAATGACACACCCTTTTTGAAACCAGGACCAGGAGGCAGTAGCTTGAAACCATACTTACCAGCACCAAACGATGCTGCATGTAAACTCACTAGTTTATCCTCGGGACCAAATGGAAGGGCTTTGTGGCCTGTAATATCTATGAGACCACGCTCTTTCGTGTCTTTGAAATTCGTAAAGTACGATAATCTGGTACCGTGAAGAGTGAAAAAGCGGCCTTTCCAGCTTCCAACTCCCATTCCACCTCTCTTTTGCATCCAACCAGAATGATCGGCCGTCTTGGCAGATTCTTCCGCTGTGGTATCACGAATGCCTTCTACAAAAGCGGAAGTTTTCTGCTTTATAAGTGCGGGCTTGAGGTATTGCGATGGCGCAGTTTTTAGATTTTTGAAACGTGGAGTTTCCGTCTTGCTGTCCGCGCGCCCTAACCGTCCATTTGTACTAGGAGGAGATTTGGGAGTCCCTGTACCACTTAAAATGGACGATACACTAGAGTGGCGACGGTGGTGACCCTTTTTGGATTCATCCCCATTGGTTTCTGATGCTGAACGTGAATGGGACTGCGATCCTCCCCACTGAGGCATAGGTGAGCCCAGAACTGGAGATTTAGTAGCGCCAGGAACTGGTGGAGGACCCATATTATTTGACATGGTACGGGAGTGTGACCTTGAGTGTGAGCGTGCATGGCCAAAAGAGCCCGGGCCATTTGAACTAACTGAGGAACTTAAGGCTGGGGTATTGACTTGAGAGCCTCGAGAGTTACTGCCTTGAAAGTTAATACCGTTCCCTGGTTGTTGGGGAATAGATTGTTGAGAAAGTGTGCGCTGAGGCTGTGCGGTTTGATGTTGCGGAGTCTGCAGACCGTTTGTGGGAGGAATACCGTTGGTACCCTTGAGACTTGAGGTGCTCCCTGAGGGGCTATCATTGTGGCTCCCAGTGTGGCTTCCGGTTTGACTACCTATTCTCGCTGGTGAATCGAGGCTATTGTTTGCGTGAGCCTTGAGCTCCTCAATTTCCTTGGCAATCTCAAATCGAGTTCCAAAGCTTGGAATATCGAGCTCCTTAAGTAGGTTGGCATTGAGCTCCAACAAAATAGCGCCGGTAATCTGATGCTGCACAAATCTCTCTGCAACAGCCTCGCTGTATTGACGTGATATAAAAAAAGTGCGCACATCATACGGTGTCCAGTACATGACGGATTCAGGAGTCGGCGCAGAGTGTGCTGCAATATCGTAAAGCGCCTGGTCAATATCACTCAAAGTTGCGGTGATATCGCTACCAGGTACCTCACTGCTGGGCACATTTGCTGTAAACACTTTGGGAAACAGACCCGTCTTGTTTGTAGTGCAGTTGCGCCCAATGTACCAGGAATCACCAAATTCCGCATCGTCTTCGATAACTTCGACATAATCGCCTTTATTAATATCCAGCTCGTCGGCTGATCGCCCCTTGAAATCGTGGATTCCAACTAGGTACTCGACCATGGTGGAGGAGGAATTGGTGAGTAAGCAAGGTCACGACGACAAACAAAGTGCGGCTGGGCGCAGAAAATTTGGAACTATGATTCATGTTTAAAATATAAAATATAAAATGTATACATATTAATAAAAGTCATAAATTCCTAAGGAGAATAATAAATAAGAAAAAGCAAAAGAGCGGTAAAGAAAGAATTCTTGAAACAATGTCACGCGACCTGAATTTGACGCAGGGGCTGAGCTAACTCTCCCAACGGAGGTTCGCAAGCGAAGTGGGGCCTGCATAACGGTACCGGCCGTTATTACTTCGGCTCAATCAGTTCAAAAGAACACAGTAAATCCTCGTCAACAGACATCACCGCTCCCCAATTTTCGAATTCTCCGCAATAGTTTGGTGCGCTAAACACCGTAACTAACCGACGGCGGCCAAAAAACTCGTATCCGTCTTGAACAACCATATGACCTCTTGCAACCAAATCAAACTCGAATTGTTTACAAAATTGTTCGAGTACACGGGTACCAAAGCAAAATGAAACGCCACGATCGTTATCTCCCCACTCTTTTGTTTGCGAATCAGGGTCACTCCACAAAAGATCGCTAATGAGACCACTATCGGGAATGTCCGTTGGCCGTTGTACTTTGGATATTTGGTTGAGAGACTCGAGATCTGGAGACAGCCCACCGTGTACACAGAATATCTTTCCACCAATCGTAGCAGCGATAGGCAGTGAATTAAAGACATCTACAATGGATCTCCACGATTTTACGCTAGAGCGCCGTTTACATTCATCGTAGAACCCATAAACCTTTGTAACATTGGCACTTTCGTGGTTTCCCCGCAAGAGAAAAATGTTTCCTGGGTACCGAAGCTTGAGGCAAAGCAGCAGCATGATTGTTTCGAGGCTCTGCTTGCCACGGTCGACATAATCACCCAAAAAAAGGTAATTAGTCTTGGGAGGCATGCCACACTTTTGGAATATTCGCAGAAGGTCCTGGAACTGTCCATGGATATCACCAACAACCTTGACAGGTGTTGCGAGCTCCAACAGAGCAGGTTGGTCAAGCAATAATGGTTGAACAGCCTGACATACTCCGCGAATTTCATCGACAGACATGCAAAAGTGTTTACCTCTCGACTTTACGCCGTTCATACAGATGCGCCGAATATAGCTATTGAGTGGCAGCTTGGACTTGGGTTTCGCGGCCGAGGGCAATGCCGTCTGTGCTGGTGGGTCACGAGTGGCTGGGGAACCACCTGGACTCGTCTCAGGACTCGTAAGCGGCGACTCAACAGTCTCAACACTGGACAGAGAGCCAGCTAATTGAGGTGCAGGGGGAGAGAGACTCTTCATGGGAGATGCTCGGCCAAAGCAGCGGTCTAGGGTGAGCGCGGTATCGATACGCTGTTTTGGTTGCAGGTAAACATCACGGTGAAGGACATCATCTTCGTTAGCATCGCTATCGCGGCGGACACGGGGGCCCGGTCCGAGACGCGGCTGCGGCGACATCGGCGATAAATTTTGTGGCAAGCTACGATTTCGTATACCGCCAACGTCGTCATCATCATCTACTGCGACGCTACCTTCCGTTGATATAGCGCTTTTAACATTTGTCTTTGAGACGGTTGTTCCCATCAGCTGGCGAAAAGGTCGCCTAATCCGATTATATATTCCATGCGAGGTCATGTGAGTTTATGTAAGGGGCAGCCTACGGCCGAAGGAGATGTGGGATGGGGGTAGATAAGCTAGTTATCATTATTAGAGTTTGCTTCACTTATATTAGCGATATAAAACTGTGACTCGGGTGATCTATATGACGAGCCATATTATTTCCTCGTATTATCCTGCATAGTGGGGTTTCAACCTGTAGAGTAGCCCTTTTTGACGCAACAAATATTATTGTTTTTATTCTAGCCATTTCTCATAAAACCCTATGGATAAAGTTGTATCAGGTTCGACCAGATAAGGGGACTGTGATAGATTAATTAAACCGTTGCAAATACCCTCGCTTCTGCACGTTTACTAAGGGGTAAAGAGTGCGGAGGCTGGGGGTAAAGGTCAATTGGTAGAGATGAGTGAGTGCCATAAAATCAGGATCGAATAAAATAATAATTCGTGCAGCCTCTTCCTAGGGACCAATTTCCGGTGCCCTTATAGGGTCTGTATATTTTATAGCTGGTAGCTGCCCCTATTGATTATTTAACCCCCAGAAATATTGAGCTGCATGTATATGTTATTGATAATCAGAGGAAACGTGTCCCCAACCCATTTAGTTCAACCTGTACAGACCAGTAATCACTTTATTAGCAGACATAAGCATGGATAGGTTTGGGCCACACTCCACTGAACGCTCCGATGAAATTAGCCCTTATTTATTGAAACAAGCTCGTAGATCGGCCAAGGGCGCCGAGGATCTCGAACTTTGTGAGACCTCTTCCACAGTTTATATTGGTAACCTTTCTTTTTTCACTTCAGAGGAGCAAGTGCAGGAGCTCTTCTCCAAGGCAGGGCCCGTTAAGCGTGTTATTATGGGTCTTGATCGTAACCAAGAAACTCCCTGTGGTTTTTGCTTTGTAGAGTACTATACCCACCTTGACTCACTCAGAGCGGTGCGTTACCTTGACCAGACTAAACTTGACGACCGTATCATCCGTATCGATAGAGATCCCGGATTTGTTGAGGGTCGGCAGTTTGGTCGTGGTCATTCTGGTGGTCAAGTGAGGGATGAGCTCAGAGAAGATTATGATCCCGATAGAGGTGGATATGGAGGTCGTGCTAGAAGATAATTAATAGAGGAATTAATGTATCTAAATTTGTTCGTCTAGAATATACTGTAACATGCTGTTAAACGCTCCGTCGGTTCTATGCAATAACGCCATTAGCACTGGGCACAATTCTCGATGCCTCGACAGGTGATCCAACAGCCGTGGCTTATTGCTAGACGACAAGTTCGAGTCCGCAATACCTTGAGTAATACTGAACAGCATTGCTGTTTCGGCACTCTGAGGATTCAGTTGGAGTATTCTTGTTAATGCCCTATCCTCTCCTGCCTGAGGGTTTTCTATCCGCCATTCAGTTGGCTTTCGAGGTGTGGATGTACTGCTAGGCTGAGGCATTACCTTCGGTTGAATTTGAGGCTCAGGGATTAGCCTTGGCACTATTTTGGTTATTTTAGGAACTGGCTTGGGAGCGACTTTGCGGGGAGCAATTTTAACAGGTGCTGGGGCTATTGAGACAGGTTGAGAACCTTTCTGCATACTTGAAGATGCTTTTGAATTACTGCTTTGAGGCTCGGCCCGCGGGGTCGCCGGTGGAGATTTTTCCGATTGCGCTACCAATGACGATTTCAATGGCGAACTTCCCTCCGTAATGTGTTCATCCTCTGTTGTCTGATTTTGTTTTGAAGTTCCCTTGGAAAGTATATTAGCCATAGTCCTTGTATTTTCGGCAGTTACCTCGGTGGTTTCGATTCTTCTCGCCGCTGAAGACGATTTGGGCAGATTCTCATGAATGATCTCAACCTCGTTATCTGCATCGGAGTCTGCACCCAGTCTGCCTGAACCACCATGACGGCTCATATCGATAACAATAACTTCGTCGTCGCTATCGTCATCTTCTACAGGGTCCTCAATGGTAGATAGCGCAAGAGCAAGCTGAGGTAGCTCCATACCACGTTCAGACACGCGTTTAACCAGCTTAATACCAAATTCAGCCTTTAATAAAGCTACCTCTGCTTTGGGAATCACTGAATTACTCTGAGCTTTAGCCAGCTCTGTAGCTTTGTCGTAACAATCCTGGTAATTCACCAGATACTGGATAGCCTGCTTGATTCGCGAGGGCATGACTTTCAGGTGGCTGAATCCATTATTTTCCAGTTTTGTTGCTACCAGTTCAGTCAACTCTTTGGACGGATTGATGAACTCGCACGCATCAGTTTCACCAGCTTTTACAAGGTCTCTAAACTCCATTAGCGCATCTACAACAATTCTTTCCGCTTTTATAGGAAATGGTTGGAATGTGCTCAACTCTTGTGACATTTTAACGCGTTTTGCCCGCGGCTCATATTCAGCCGACTCTCCTAGGGTCATTCGTCAGGTATTAGATGGGACTTAACGGTGGACACAAAAGTCTTTAAAAGTAGACCCTAGGTATGAGCAAATGTTTCGATTTTAGTGCCTGAGCTTTCGAGTTTAGTGTCTGAAGATGGTAAAGATGTTGGAGAAGTCTATGAAAGCCTCTTCTGCACGACTCGCTTAAGCTGAAAACGGTATAGCATATTACGGGATCTATGGTGCTGGTAATCATCTGCTGAAGTATATTGTAACTAATTAGAGAAGAAACTATAGTAGACTCAAGATGATGCAGGTTCGTATGAAATGACGTCCTCAAGCCGATCATTCATCGCCACATCTTATGCCTCGCCTATAGATGCTCAAGGTAACACATTCCCCTACACAAAAATAGCAAGTCGGTGTGTATAGGTAGCATCTTACACCGCGACATACTGAACTAGTAGCTCTTGTGATCGCTCTGGTGTGGTTGTAGCCTCTATATCACCACTACCAATTCGTCGCCATGCAATTCCAGTTACTATTTGTCGAGTTTACTTTCAGATAGAACCAAATCGAAATCGGAATTCATGGCCTATCAAATATATTCTCCTGTTCACCGAACCATTGCTCTTCGCAATGTTCGCTGTCGCAATATACAATTAACTATACCCCATACGGATCCACTCTCGTATATTCACGCACAGACTTTTAGTATTTTCTTTATGATGCCGTTACTACCCTTTCCATACATATATTCACGATTCTAGTCATCTAAGTCATCCTTACCCACAGTCCTGCTGAATATAAGAGCACTTCCTGAATCCTGAGTGGCTTTATTCCGTACTGATATGTTATCCACATATGCGGCTTCTTTTTTCAAGTCCTATGAAGCATATAAAATGTGATAACTCGCCGTATTTCGTCTAAACATTGAGAAAACCATAAAATCGCTGTTTTTCAAAATCAGATATTCTTTGGTATTTGATATCCCAATATTTTAAACGTGCTAGCGGACTTAGCTCAGTTGGGAGAGCGCCAGACTGAAGTCACTTCGGTCATGTAATCTGGAGGTCCTGTGTTCAATCCACAGAGTTCGCATGCACAACGCTGCAAGGCAGTTCATTTTTAATTTTTTTCTTGGTGTTTTTTTCTGCCTTTATCCCGTGGAGCGCATGTTCACGCCGACTTCAAAACTTACATCACGGGCGTCTTTTTGGAATGTTTGACATACAAGATATTAGCACGTGTCTCAATGGCAGCCAAACCCTCACATTTCCCTTGATAGTCCGCGAGCAGCTTCGACAAAAAGAGGTATCAGAGCTTGAACGTTTACAGGCCGGATCACAGGAATACCATTACTTGGAGAAGTACGAGGTGAAGCAGGGCTCTGAAGTAAAGATTGAGTATAATGCGCTAGCAAGCATGGGTAAGTTTGTGCAGGATAGCCCAGAAGAATCGTTCAGATATTACAACAAACCTAAAACTCTGGATAAAATCCATAAAAGTGTCAATCAGACCACAGTATCCACATTAGCCAGAATGGAGTATGGATTCGAATCAGTCTTACGATCAATGAACCCACCGCAAGTTTATGAGAACTGTGTAAAGTTTGAGAAGCTGAAACCCAGGCTCTCCCCGCGAGCACAACAGTTTCTCAGCCGTACAAATTTTAGGAGCCGTAGAGCTTTGAAACATGATCATTCTAATGATCGTTATTATCGAATGAAAATACCGACGCGCGTACTGGAAATGGTCGTCTCAATTCTTCATTTCTCGCTCATGCGTAGAGACTATAAGCAAGCATACAAGGCGTTTGCGCTACTGTTACGGAGAAAGACTTTTGAGGTACGTGCTATGTATGGTGTCGCAAGTGAACTACTGGCATGGAGGACAAATAAGTCGCTCAAGTTTGCTCAATGGGCTGGTACGGCCTGCCGGCTTACACCCATGAACGCAAGCCTCATGGAGCATGGTGTTATTTCAAACCCAAACTGGACCAAGGCACGGCAGACTCTAATTTTTGTTGTCTCTGCAATCCGCGCTCATCAAGGTCCAGAGGCAGCACTCGAATACATGCAGCTTGAGCTTGCTTCTCCGCCTATGAACGGATTCGCCATGAATCACGCATTTTGTGGTGCTCTAGCTGTAGAGCTTGGTAAATGGACCCTTGCAGCGGAGTGTTTTAATCACTGCTCTCGATTAGGCGGTTTTGTACCGCATGTCTACGCGAATATTGTAAACAACAATTACACCGAAAAACAAGTCACTCCCACTGCCGATCCGCTGTCACCAACATTCACGGGCGAACATTACGATGAGGAGGTACTGTTGGATATTGAGCCCCAAAGTGAAAATTGCGGAGACGAAGTTGGTGAAGTTGATGATGAAGCTGAAGCTGACCTTGAAGATTCAGATAGCGAGCAAGAAGAGTCAATTGACTTAGCTACCCCAGAGACTGACAGCGATGATTCCAGTGATTTGGCTAGTGATAGTGATATCGATAGCGGTGTTGCCAAAGTGGAAACTGAGCCTGAGCTCGATACTGAGTCTGAGTCTGAGTCTGAGTCTATACTCCCCAGTGATTCCATGGAAGAGCAAGTTTCAGATAATGATGCTTCGATCATAAAATCTGAACCACTTTCTGCTAGCTGTGACAATAGTGCTCCCAGCACCCCCAGTACTGTACTTAGCGATAATAGAGGAGAATCCCCTCAAATGAGTTCAACGGATAATATTCCCAAGATTGAGCTTTTCTTTACCTCAAGTGCGCCCTCTTCTCCACCAGGAGCACAACCTGGGTCCTCCTTTGGCTAGCGAACTCATTACCAGTACAGTGTTGGCTACTGAACCCTCTCAGAAATTGAAACGCTTTCCCCTTTCATAATGAGCTATTTATTTGTATTACTCTGGTGTTAAATCATTTAATTTATTCAATCCACTAGATGTGACCCACCTCACTTTTTGCGTGTAGGATTCTTGAGAAAAGGGTATAAGACGCGTTAACACCCCCACCAGATATATCAGTTTACAGTCCCGCTAAATTACGCGTCATGATCCAAAGGCTAGTTGTGTGCAATTTCAAGTCTTACAAGGATACTATTGAGGTAAACTTTGGCTCCAATAAGTTTAGCGCAATTATTGGGCCAAATGGTGTGGGTAAATCTAACTTGATGGACGCAATCTCATTTGTTTTCGGATCATCCTTGGTGGATCTTCGGACGCGTTCTTTCAAAGATTTAATATGGAGAGATCCTGAGGGTGACGCTGTGCCAAGTGAAGCCTATGTTGAAGCACACTTTGAGGACTTTGTACTACGTCGTACCCTAGGTTCCCAAGCAGTGCATTTTATAGATGGTGACCGTGTTGATCATAAAGTATATGTCGAGAAACTTGAGTCAGTTGGTATTTCTAAACACAACAACTCACTGGTTTTCCAAGGAAGCATTGAAAAAACTGCCAACTTGACCCCACTACAGATGAGTGAGTTGTTTGAGCAGATCAGTGGCAGCGACGCATATCGTATCGAATATGATGAATTAGCCAAGGACGTAGCTGAAAAGCGACAGGCATCTTCAGAGGCCGGCCGGGCACGCTCAAAGCAACTAAACCTGGTAAAACGCTTGGATGCTACTCAAGAGACTCTTAAAGAGCGAAATCGTCTCCAACAACGTATCAAAAAGCTGGGTAACCGCGAGTTGGCCCTCAGAGTTGCCCTGTTGGACTCCCGTATCAATGAAGCTGATCGTGATATCAAACACCTTCGTCGCGAGAAGAAATTGGCCTCAAAAACAACAAAAGAAAGTTCAGCTGAGGTAGTCGCAGTCAAGAAGCAATTAGTACAGGCAATTCGAGAGATTCAGGGCTACGAGGATGAATCCAGAGCTACTCAAGTTGCATCGAAGCGAGCTACAGCTGGCCTACTAAATAGTCAGTCGCAGCTCGAAACTTGCGCGCAGCGGCTTGATGATTTGGAACCTCAGCTTAGCACGTCAAAAAAGGAGCTGCAGCTTTTTGATGCGGAAGTCGCCTCAATTGCTGCCAAACAACAAACTACCGAGAAAGGATTTACGCGGTTACTGGACGATATCCCCCAATACAAGGGTGATATGGCTCTATATCACAAATGCAGTCAGGAATTTGCATGTGAAACCTCGCTTGAGCAGGCAGAGCTTGACAGGATTAAACGCCGCACGGTAGCGCTTGAATCTGATCTAAATGTGTTGGCTGATCAACAACAAGCACTCGATACTCGGGCTTCTCAAATAAAGCACCATCATAGTGTCTCTGAGCTGAGAGTGCAGGAATCTGATGCCAAACTGAAGCGCGGCGCTGAGCATAAAGAACGTCTCGAGGAAGAGCACGCCCGGATACAATCGGAACTCAATGATTTGCGTCAAGTGATTCACGATCAGGAATCCCAACTTCGGGATAGTGCGACCAAGCTGAAAGAAATGCAAAGTGATAAGCGTCGTGCTGAACTGCGTAATTCTCTGCTCGAAAGGGTCCAGAAACTCAAGCGTAAATTTACCGGTGTGGTGGGAGTTTTGTACACGCTTATACAACCTAGAGAAGAAAGATTCACTGTTGCTATCGATTTAGTCCTAGGGGGTAATTTCAATGCCGTCGTCGTGGACTCTGTATCAACCGCTCGCGAATGCATCCAATTTTGTCAGTCAAATAACCTTGGGGTCATGACGTTCTTGCCCCTTGATGGACTTACCTCAAAGCCAATCGAAAGTCGTTTGCGTACTATTGAGGGCGCACGCCTCGCTATTGACGCTGTCTCTTATGATCATGAATACGCACCTGCGGTTGCGTACGTGTGTGCTGATACACTGGTCTGTGACTCAAGTGATTTGGCCTACTCTATCCGTGCACAGATCCCTCGTGTGAAGCTGGTGTCTATTGAAGGTACTGTTTTACATCCTAACAGCATTGTAACCGCAGGAGGGGGGCAGAATAACCGTTTTGACAAGTCTCGAGCAGCTACACTCCGCTCTCAGGTCTCTGATTTAGTTGAGAAGCTGAAGTCTAACAAGCTCAATGAAAGCTCTTTAACCCAGCAGTCATTCAGCATAACCGAAAGGCTGGAAGAACTTCGTGCCAAGCGAGACCAGCTTTTGGAAGAGAACTCTGCGGAGAAAACAACTTTGGAAGCATTCACTCATGATCTTGAGCAATGCATTGAACAAGAGCAAGAGCTCAGCGCTCGTGAATCACAACTTCGTCAAGAGATTGATGAATGCCAGCAAGAGATGCGTGAGCTAAAGCGTGGTTTTTCAGGTCTCAAGAAGAAGATTTTTGCACCGTTTACTGCCACTACAGACGTCGATATTGACACCTTCCAAGAAGCTCAAGAAAAGCGATCTAAGCTGCAAAGTGACTTCGAGCGTCAACGTGTTCGGTTGCAAGAGGAACTTGAGTTCGTGCAAGTAAAGCAAAAGAGTACTCAGGCACGTGTTGATTCGCTCGGAAAGCAGTATGATAAACTCGAGCAGCTACGCTCAGCAGCAGCCCCTCGTATCGAGGAGCACCGGCAAACTCTTGCTACTAGCAAAACCAAATTGATTGAGCTACAGGATCAAATCTCGAGCTGCGAGGCTCGTGTTGAAAGCTTGAATTCGCAGTTGGCAGAACTCCAAGGTCAAGAGCTAGATCATGGTGATGAGACTGATGATATTGAACGGCGAATTAAAGAGTTACAAGAAGCGAGCAAACTAGCTGAGGATCAGCGCGAGCTGGTTGAGGACTGCAATGAGGAACTAGTCATGGAAATACTTGAATCCCTTGAATCAAGTGAAGTGATTCAAGCAGAGCTGGACAAGACTCAGGCTGAAGTTCGCAATTTTGCTGCTGAACGAGAGAATCTGATTGTAGGCCACGAAGAGGGCGACCTTGAAGAAGCAGAAGAAACGCTCACAGTGCTTAGCGAAGAGCTTGCAGCTGCTCAGAAGGCGGTTACTAGTGCTGAACGGTCTTTAGAAAAAGTTCGCAGAAAGCGCTTGGCCGCTTTCAAATCAGTGTTCGAGTCTGTCCAGGAGTCTGTCGCGGATATTTACAAAGAACTCACGACCACAAAAATTGATCCTTTGGGAGGTACAGCTGCCCTTCGTCCTGTCAATGAAGCTGAGCCGTATTTGGAGGGTATCAGATTTAGTGCTATGCCTCCACGCAAACCATTCACTGAAATTTCATCATTGAGTGGAGGTGAGAAAACCATTGCTGCTCTAGCGCTCATATTCGCCCTGAATAATTTTAGGTCGTCACCTATTTATGTCCTTGACGAGGTTGATGCAGCGCTAGACTATGCGAATGTACATCTTGTGGCTAAATACATCGCAAGCTGTGCGAAGAATGGTTCTCAGTTTGTTGTAATCTCGCTGAAGCTTTGGTTTTTTGAGCATGCAGATAATCTGCTGGGTGTATACCGCAAAAGAGCAGTGCCGGGCTCTAAGCTCATTACCTATGAGTTGGATACTGGTGTAAACGCCTCTTCATAGTGATATAACTAATTTATATATATATATATGACAGAAATCATCACTCTAGTTGCTACACAAAGTGACCAGCTAAGAGGTGTTTCATGATACGCATAATATATCCTTTTTTCATTGATCTACTGATTTATCGTGGGTGTCTTGTAAGTTCATAAAGCACTAATGCTGATCAGCGCCGGAGCAGTGCAAGTCTTACACAGGTCGGCCTGACTTTATCAGTAATTTGTACGATCAACCTTATGTCCACCCAGCTCGATTGAACAACTTACCATAATACTCGCGATAAGATATAGTACTGAATAATGTTGTATTCCAATCTATTCTCCATGTTGTATAGGAGTCTTTCTGGCTTCGACCGCATTTAGTGCCAACTTTATGAGCGCTATTTACGATGTCTATCATGTCTTTGGAAGCCAAATTTAGCAACTCAAGTGGTCATTTAAGAATATGTAGGTCTCAGTTAGGTGGATTGTCCCGCGATACGAAATCTTTGTTTTGAATGATATAGGTAATTGTTTATTTACTACTCTCTACGCGGATGACGGATCGGCAAATGGTTGGATTAAGGGGCAAGCGACAGGGTCACTCCGGAGTCCGTTACAGGGACGTATTGATCAGCCACGATAGTGCAGGAAATTTAGTCGGGACACTGGTGGTATATCAAATGAGGAGGCAGGTGAATATGTGCTCAGTTCCTCTGTTATACTTCGTAAAATACAGGTTGGCTGACCCGAGCACCTCTTATGATGGGCATAGAGAGCAAGCGTCCATCAAAGTAGCTTAAAACAGCTTTTTTGTTTGTGAATACCCTATTAAACTGCCAAAGAAATCAATTTCTTGTTAGTAATTTTGGGTCTGCCTCTAGAAAAATTTTTGAAAAAAGTCAACTTTTGGGGATATATTATTTTTGACCGAAATTTGTGATTATCCGATATAGTCTAACGGCTAGGACGCCGCATTTTCATTGCGGAAGTCGGGGTTCGATTCCCCGTATCGGAGAGACTTACGTTTTTATTTAAACTATATTTTTGCCCCATTTACTAGGGAATAAGTGTACATTTATACTACAATGCTATGAATGCTAGAGACCTGCTCGAGCTATATTGACATCAGGGGATTTTAAGAGGCTACCTCGACGCTCAAGACACTCTCGTCGTCTCCATCCTCTTGCATCTCCCACCACGATGCCCAGCTCATGATTAGGAATGCAACCACGACGATTAAGCCTCCAATGATAGCATTCGAACTGATTTCAGCATCGAACATGAGCCAGTCAACGATGGGAACCAGAAAAGTCGTGAGCATGGAGGCTATCGACCCTAGTATTGGAGAAGTGAGACTTATAAGTACAAGAAAACTTCCCGAGAATATCATGTTGGATAAAATGGAAAGCAACGCCAGTAATGCTTGATCACCGCGAGGTAGCTGGAACTTTTCGATGCCATAAAAGTGTAAGATAATAAGGACTGGCCAGAGTGCCAGGAATGTAACTGATCCGATCATAGATGCCACAACGTTAGCAAATGCTGCTTGTTTTTTAGAGGAGACACTTTGAGGTGGGCATGCAATGCGTTTGTAAAGAACCTCGTAAAGACCATAGAGAATCGCACCAATACTGATGACCACATTACCCAGTTTACGGTTGGGCATTTCAGCATCCTGCTGTGGAGTGCCACCCCCATACGCGATAATAAGTACACCAATGATACTGAGGAATACTGAGGCAACTTTTTTCAAATTGAGTGCTTCATGAAGCAGCGGAATACTGAAAGCATAGGCGAAAAATGCTGAGCAATTGTAGATGGCAGTTAAATCACTAGCGGTTGTCCAATTGACAGCCAAGTACCATGAAACTCCAGCAATATTTAATGCCAATGCCAGTACTAACGCTACTCGGCTAAAGTACCGAATCATCCCCCCGCTGTACCCAGACTCTGAGACGATGAGGCGGGCGGTAACCCAAAGATGTGTTGTGTGCTTGCGGTAGAACTTATTCCATGGCTGACGTTTGAGTAGCCAAAGAACTAGAATCTGTAAGGGAGCAAGCAGAACCCAGCTTGAGTGCGTCAAATAAAGCATAAACACTGCGTTGTGATACCCGGCTTTGGAAAGCCTTGATGCCGCAATAGTCTGGCTGATAAAGGTAGCAAGTGACACGATCAACGCTGTACCGGCCAATATATGCCTTCTACGGGTCGCCAGTTCTGCCTGCGCGTTATCGCGGAGTGAGGTATAAGGCATGTGGCAAACCGCCCCACCCTGGCGTCCCCAGTTCCCTAAGCCGGTATTTCCCCACCTTACATTAAATCACATAGAGCTTAATTTATGTAAATACAAATGCAGTGCCTAGTTTTTCAGGACAGATTTGATAGCACCGGCAATCTCCTGGGATCTCTTCTCGCCAAGACTATCGAGCCACTTTTGCAAATTGCGAGCAGGCTCTATATCTCTGGTAGTCAAAACACCAATGGCTAGGGCCAAGCGATATGAAGCCTCAGCGTCAGTAATCTTGGAAGCATAGTTAGTCAAAAATGGCACCACATTTGCTTCAGCCAAAACTGCGTTCAACGCAACAGTTGCCACTGCGATTTGCATGGGGCCTGAAAAGCCTGAAAATGTGGACATCATCTGCAATGCTTGCTGGAAAGGCTGTGGGTTCTTTCGGGCAAGCTCATAGGCGTCATGACGTGCTAACAAGTTAGCAAAACCACGTGTGGCCAGTAAAGCATGCTTAGGGACATCCGGGTCGAGGCAGCTTAAAAGTAGAGAGATAATAGTGATAAATGGCAGTGACTCGGCTCCAGGAATCGCCAAGCGTAGTGTATCAAGAGCACACAGCATATCACTAACACCCCATTTATTTGCGACTTCGATACTAGCATTGAGGAGTTCTTGACTGGAGGCCGGTAACGAAGTGAGCATAGCTTCGATTGCGATATCATCGCCATGACGGGAGCACTGCTCATTGAATGTACGAGTAAGCGGTCCAATTTGAAATGAGTTCATGACGATTGGAGTTCTGTAGCATAAAATACCGGGGATGGCACCTTTTGGGGGAGCAGGGTCGGTAGAAGTAGGTGGGCTAGTGGTGGTGGTATTGTGGGAATCCATTCTGGTAGCTTCTGAGTTCTGGATGAGGAACTGTACTACCTGCTCAATGTACACAGTGGGAAGGTTATGCTCAGCTACAAATGTCTCTGCAACGGCATGTGGATTATCTGTGTTATTGAATGGCAACTTGAGAGGGGGCTGACCTTCGCGGATATCGACATCAAAGACATAATCGTATTCTTTGCCATTGTATGGGACTTTAGCACCATCACTACTTTTATTGCCTGTAACCTCGCCAATTTTGGACCATTTATTTGCAGAATATTGGTGTGCTTCTGCCACGCCATTGACTTTAACCAATACAACTTCACCCTCTTTACCAGGTTTTTCAAGGTATGATTGGGGCTTGAAGTTAGATTCATTGACTTTACCAACCTGATCTTCACCGAGAGATGATGATGCCAACGCCGCATCGAATTCATTCAGCTCAGCTTCAGGTGCCCATTTGTTTTCATGACTAGAGAAAACGCGCACTTGGTAGTCTGAGGACCCCACAACAAAGTCCCCATCACAAGCATCTACAGACCATTGTGAGACGCAAGGAAGGGACACTGTTTGTGACAGACGACCTTTGTGCCAGATACGCACTGTTCGATCTTCACCTGCAGAGTAAAGAGTGTCATTCGCATAAGCCACACTGTACACAAACGAAGTATGGCCATGAAGGACTTGAGAGGTTCCGTTTTTCCAGATGCGAATGGTATTATCATTTGAGCAGGAAGCAAATGTGTCTTGGTCGATACGGCAAAGTCCACGTACTGCATCCGTGTGGCCCTCATAGACCTGAACTTGCTGGTCCTTGTGCCAGCGAATAATGCGTTTATCGGCACCTGCAGTTAGGAAATCTTCGGTTGAGAGGGCCAAAACAGCCCAAACGGCTTCTGTGTGGCCTCGCAACACCAAAGGAGGCTTGGCGGGGTCACTTGCTAGCCAAACTCTTGCGGTCTTGTCCCAGGACCCCGATACTAGAGTTCCGTGGTGAATGTCCAGAGCACATACGTTGTTTTCATGACCCATGAAAAATGCTTGTTCCTGAGCATTGTCCAGTGCAATTGCTGCAATAGTTCCATCTTGCGCACCGACATATGCAGTATTGAACTCGGCGGTACACGAATTCAGGTACACGCCGAGCTCAAAAATAGGTTGTGAGTCAAGACAAGCAGTTCCATCTCTAGAGACACTCAAAACACTGTCATTGAAGAACTTTACCGCCTTCACATCGCCGCTATGGGCACGGATCGTTCTCGATAGCTTATACATTACAAAGCTAGGTAGAGGAGGTGGAGCATGCGAACAAATTACCTAGTCTCAAGTGCCTGGCAGGGTATGATATATAACCTTAGACATATTAGTTGATGTAATATATACAATTACAGCGTCGTTTCTATGTTTCTTTGAAGGAGGGCTTACTTTACAAGATCATTACTTATCGCTTCTTGCTGGCTTGACGAAGCTGTGCCTGTGCAGCGGCCCCCTCTCGAGCATTGTCGTACTTGTTCTCACCTCCCAATGTGCGGCCCGATTCAGGCGCCATACTGTATTTAGTAGGCTGTTTGGGCAGCTTTGATTCAGACTTTGAAGTGCAATTTCCCATTGAGATGCGGAGGGTTAGGATGGGGAGGATGGTGTCCGACAGTGGTAATGAATAGATGGTCTTGTATAGAAATATGCTTTATGTACAGTGAATATATTGATAATAAACAGAAACAGAATAGAACAAAGCTTACTTCCGCTTCTTCTCAATGACCTTCTTTTCCTTAAGCTTCTTGGGGGCGCCTTTACCCTTTCTCTTGAGGTGCTCAACACGTTGCAATCTGTAAACCTCATCAGGATCAACACAGTTCCAGTCGGGGAAAATCTTGTTAAGTTTGGCAGGTGTAGGAATAAGCTTCAGTGATGGGTAATAATAGTCTTTGATGAGAGGTCCGCGAAGGGTTTTTCGCAAGACCTGTGTACCAATACGTTCATTTTGGGGGTTGAAACTTTTACCAAACACCCAGCATTGAAGCTTTTGCAGCTCTTGAATGCGTGCGGGTGAGATTTTCATAGCTGGAGAATGGGGAGTTGGAAAAGTAAATGTGGCGTAACAAGTGGCGTAAAAATCCGACAATGACGTTGCATTAGTATGGTTCCAAAATCTGGCAATGATCTCGTAATACACGGCGTGGCGCACACATATAGTGGCGTAATAATGGGGCGATTTCGGATCACAAGCAGACACACACGATTACCCCACAAATGGACCCCGCAGTTAAAGAAGCGATCTATCGTATCATTCGAGGTACCCGAAATGGTGCTGTGTATGGATCAAAGGTAAGATTTGCCCATGCAGTGGTTATGGCAATCTTGTTTGGCAAAGGCAGCTACTCACAGCGTGCCGAGGGAATTGTTCGGGCTACCGTTCGGCACGCATCAACCCTCGCCAAGTTTGTGTTTCTTTACAAAAGCATGCTACTCGCGCAAGCACTGTGGGCCGGTCGTAAAAGAGATGCTGCCCTCGGCAGCGCTGCCGCCGCTACAGGTCTCGAGACCTTCTTGGCCGGTAGTCTGGGCGGATACCTTGTCTTTGGAAGAGACCAATCTCCAGTAAGTGAGCAGATTGTACTATACCTTATCTCACGGGTTGCTGTCGGATTATCGCGCCACTTTACAAGCGATATCGCCCCCCTCAATGACCCTAATTTTCGTAAAAAATCATGGGCTCTTACATCTTCGCTTGCTTGGGGATTGGTGATGTACTTGTTTCATGTTGATAACAAGTCACTGCATTTTAGCCTTGCCAAGAGCATGGACTATTTGTATATTGAGAGTGATGCAATTGGTAACATTACCAACTTTCTAGACCTGTTTTAGCTGTCAATGTGTCAATGGTCGCCAACAATTAGTTATTACTTTTTGCTCTATTATTCTGTTAATAATACTTTCAATTATACTATCTCGTCCTATTATTCATTATGCATACGTGTCTCAACTTGTCGTCGGTGCTTATTAGACTCTCGAGCAAAGCAGCTAAAGGTTTAGGACTTCACGGCCCAGTGCAAACTTGCAGCACTTGACGCATCTCTCATGCATTTCAATAATTTTCACACATATATACATGCAAAGAGATATCTAATAATATAGAGAATTGTAAATCAATCAATGAAATTCTTAGACATTTTACTATTTAGTACATTACTATAAACTACTTTAAGCTTGCATCTTGTGACCAGAAAGATCTGAACGGTTCTCACCATATTCGGTTATTATCTCGATATGCATGTTTCATGGTGGACTTCAAATTGCTTTCCACGCTGAGTTTAAGCGAAAAATCGCTCCAGTAGCGGCACTTTACACGAGCATTCTGCATGTTTGCATATCACGCTACTAGTAGTGTGTATCTATATTTTGCTTCACTTCACTTTGAGCTCTAGATTATCATTTGACACATAACCCGTTTTATAAAAAGAACCTACATACGAATAAACCAATAACGCTCCTCAGGTGTCACTTTGTCATTTTATGCACAGCACGAGCACATAATCCCTCCACACGGCTTTTCCTGCAATATGCATGCTGCATCGTTAAAATCAAGAGCGAGCCTAAAACTGATAAGCAGCTGATAATACATGGAAAAAGCTATGCGCACAGACAAACCTCTCCAAGAACTCATAGAAATCTCACAACCTAGTGAGTACTGTTATCTACGTTGTATCTATTATAAGAAAGTTGTTTCAGGCCAATTTTATCAGAGCTTACCAGTCTGTTCCTTGCACCTCAAACATCTGTCAAGAACTCTATGTTTTCTTGGAAATTTCAGACGTCACATAATTTTTCGAGCAAAATACCGACGTAGAGACTATATGTAGAATGAAATATTTGTAACTCTTCTAATTATAACAGAGATTTTATTGGCAGTCCCAGAATGTCAAATTTCGTATTAGTGTATCGTGCGTTTTCCACCTGCAAAACATGCATGTTAATTAAATCTCACACAGAGCCGATGCATACTTAAATTTAGTTTTGCATTGTCAATGTATGAGTTGCTCGGAGTATATAACGAGAGCGATGGCATGGAAATTAGCTACACTTCTGTGCCATGATCCCAATTAAGCACTCTGTGTTATCATGGCTCGCACTATCCATGCTTGCCGGAGCTGAGGCCGCGCCTTGGTTTTGGAAAAAGGGTTTAGGAAACACCGGAGCTCGTGGAGTTCAAGGTGGTCAAGAGAACTGCGACTGTCACACAGCCTCTACTCAGGGTGCCTGTACTGGTTGCTGTGAAACCATCACCTACACTTTCGATTACGACTATCAACAAGGTCAAAGAACTTCTTATGGAGTCACATGGACAGTCGCTGTTAACCAGCCTACTGTTAGCCCCACGTTGGTCGCCGTTCTTCCCTGCGGTGATGGCTCCTCCAGTACCTCTATCTGTACAACCTTTACCCAGCCAGCCTCATGTACTGCAACTGAAGCCACTTCTAGTGCAACACAGGAGTCGCAAATCACAAGTGCTCCTGCTGAGGGCTCTACAATCACAGAGCATGATACTATCACAGAGGCTACTACTGCAACAGTAACCGAGTCTGTCTCCTTGACTGTTTGCGGTAAGGATGAGTCTCCTACTGACTCTAACGGTGCCACTACATGTATCCCAGGTCCGACTACTGTTACTACTACTGCTGTTTCTACTGAGGTTGATACATTGACTGTTTGCTCTAACGGACAAAACCCTACCGACGATAATGGTAATACCGTCTGCTACCAGCCTGTCACTGAGACTGTTACGGGGCCTGGAGAGACCGTCACAACCACTGCTGTTACCACTGAGCGCGATACACTGACTGCTTGCTCCAACGGTCAGAACCCCACTGATGAAAATGGCAACACTGTCTGCTACCAGCCTGTCACTGAGACTGTCACCGGTGAAGGCTCCACTGTCACAACCACTGCTGTTACCACTGAGCGCGATACACTGACTGCTTGCTCCAACGGTCAGAACCCCACTGATGAAAATGGCAACACTGTCTGCTACCAGCCTGTCACTGAGACTGTCACCGGTGAAGGCTCCACTGTCACAACCACTGCTGTTACCACTGAGCGCGATACACTGACTGCTTGCTCCAACGGTCAGAACCCCACTGATGAAAATGGCAACACTGTCTGCTACCAGCCTGTCACTGAGACTGTCACCGGTGAAGGCTCCACTGTCACAACCACTGCTGTTACCACTGAGCGCGATACACTGACTGCTTGCTCCAACGGTCAGAACCCCACTGATGAAAATGGCAACACTGTCTGCTACCAGCCTGTCACTGAGACTGTCACCGGTGAAGGCTCCACTGTCACCGTCACTGGTGAGGGCTCTACTGTTACTGTTACTGGCGAGGGCTCTACGTACACACTACCTGTTTGCTCCAATGGCCAGAGCCCTACTGGGTCAAACGGAGAAATTACATGTTATCAAGCTGCCACCGAAACTGTTACCGGTGAGGGCTCCACTGTCACCGTCACTGGTGAGGGCTCTACTGCCACCGTTACTGGTGAAGCTGCCACTGTTACTGAGCACCTGACTGCTTGCGCCGAGGGCCAGTCCCCTACTAACTCCAACGGTGAGTACGTCTGCGTTCCCGCCGCCTCTACCGTCACTGCTTCTGGTGAGGGCTCTACCGTCACTGTTACCGGCGAGGGCTCTACTGCCACCGTTACTGGTGAAGCTGCCACTGTTACTGAGCACCTGACTGCTTGCGCCGAGGGCCAGTCCCCTACTAACTCCAACGGTGAGTACGTCTGCGTTCCCGCCGCCTCTACCGTCACTGCTTCTGGTGAGGGCTCTACCGTCACTGT
>JAJLUX010000034.1:0-14017 GCA_030564425.1 Wickerhamiella cacticola | reverse complement strand
AGGGCCAGTCCCCTACTAACTCCAACGGTGAGTACGTCTGCGTTCCCGCCGCCTCTACCGTCACTGCTTCTGGTGAGGGCTCTACCGTCACTGTCACCGGCGAGGGCTCCACTGCTACCGTTACTGAGCACTTGACTGCTTGCGCCGAGGGCCAGTCCTCTACCAACTCCAACGGTGAGTACGTCTGCGTTCCCGCCGCCTCTACTGTCACTGCTTCCGGCGCTGCCTCTACTATTACTATTACTGCTCAAGGCAACACTACACACGATACTGTTACTATCACTGCGCCTGGTTCGGCTTCCACTGTTACCGAGCATCTCACTGTCTGTTCTCCAGGCGAGCCATCACTTACCACTAATGGTGAATACTGCTGTATTCCCACCGGTAACTCTGCCTCTACAGTCACTATAACTGCGCCTGGCAACAACACTGCTGCCTCCACTATAACCGTGACCAGCGCTTCTGTTACCCAATCTATGACAACCTGTGGCGCTGATGAGCCTTCTACTAACTCCAATGGTGAGTGCACTTGTATTCCCACTCCTGGTGCCACTGTTACCATTACCGAGACTAAGAGTGACTTTGAGACCGCTACTGCCACAGTCTGTACCAATGGTCAAAATCCAAAAGATACGGGTGGGACGTACACGTGTATCCCTACCCATGCTGTAACCTCCACTGTCACTTCTAGTATGCCTTTTTTATCGTCCACTGAGCTGAGCTCTACGTCGCGTGGCACCCCCAGCGGTCTCACAAGTAGCAGCCTCAGCTCCCAGTCGATTGCCACCGCCTCGACCACCGCTGTTACATCGAGTTATGTGTCTGTTATCACTATCACCAGTTATTGTCCTGAATCCACCCAGCCTGCTGTTACTACCACCTCCCAAGGTCCATCTGGCGGACCCGCAGTAACCTCAGTTGTGCCTGCAACTACTCTCCCCGCTTCAGTGGTCACAATTGTTTCCACTGTTACTGGCGATAATGCTACTCAGCTCCCTACTCAGCCTGCCAGTAAGAGCGAGACCACTGCTGAATCGCAACCTTTGCCGAATACTGAGACAATCCCAGAGCATTCTACCGAGACTGCCACCTCCGCTGCTACTAGCGAAGCTCCTGCTACTACAATTGCCCCCTCTACTGCTACCATTACCTCAAACGGTGAAACTTCTATCTCTACTATTCCTGCTACTACTAAGGGTCCTCATATCATCACGGTTGTGGACACCATCATTTGCTCCAAGGGTGGCTGTACTACCGTTCATGGCTCTACTGCAGGCACTGCATCTGAAGCTACGCCCGCTACTTCGCAGGCACCTTCTTCCGATGTTCCTGCCACCGAAGCCTCTTCATCTGAAGCTCCTGCTTCTTCAGAAGATGTCACTCCTGCTTCTTCGGCCTTCACGCCTACCATCACACCAGGACCTACTCCAATCACTACTCATATTGTACGGACCTGGACAACTACCGTTGAAGTCACTGAGACCTTCTGGACTACTATCACTACTTACTGCTCGCCCTCCACTATCGGATCTACCACCCTGCCTGCTTCGATCTCTACTGGCTCCTCCTTGATCACGCAGACACAGACCTCGGAAAGTGTTATGACTTCTACGCAGCACACTGTCATCCCTGCCTGTACGGATGAGACCTGCGGATCACCCTCTGAGGCGTCCTCTGGCACTCCTGAGTGCACTGACGATAGCTGTAGCTCCAACATCATTACCTCTGAGCTGCCTGCAAGCACCCAGCCAGAATCCACTATCACCTCTACTTCCAATGGACAGGTGATTTCCACTATTGTTCCTGCCACTACCCACCAACCTAAGATCATTACTATTGTCAAAACTATTGTTATCACTCGCTCCAATGGAAAAGACGTCACCGCTACAAAGACCTATACCCCTTCTGATGAGGGCATTGATTCCACAGGCTCACCTGAAAATAATGCCTCCGGTTCTACAGTTGCTACTGAAACCTCAGTAGTTACATCAAGCATTCCTGGTACAACTATCCCTGAGTCTACTGTCACATCCACTTCTGCGGGCCAGATTGTTTCTACAGTTGTTCCTGGTACTACACATGGTCCTAAGATTATCACAATTGTCAAGACCATCACCCTTACCCGTAGTCATGGCGCTGCACCCACTGATGCCGAGACTACTGCTGCATCATCTTCTGAATCTTCTGCTACCGGTGTCATTGAGTCTATTACTTCTTATCCTACTGGTAACACCTTCACTAATTTCCCCAACACTACAACTCCTGTTTATTCCAATACTACTACTGCTACTGAGCACTCTGGACCTTACATCTCCTCGCCCGTCATCTGTACTCTTTCGCAATGTCAGGAAGGTCTCCCCACTGCTACTTCCCAGTTCCTTACTGGAGTCACTCATGAATCTAGTCCCGAGTCTATGCCTACTACAACTACACCCATCCTTACGGGCGCTACTCGAAACCCTGATGCCACATCGACTGGTGCAAACACTACACATACTGGACCTTACATTTCCTCACCTGCCATTTGTACTCTGTCACAATGCCAGCAAGGTCTCCCTACCACTGCGCCTGATGCCTCAGTGGATACTGCTATCACCGAAAGCTCCATTGTCAGTATCATCACGGCCAGCCCTACTAATAACGGCACCACTGCCACTGCCACTGCCTCTTCGGATGCTACTTCCCAGGTAGTGTGCAAACCCTACGCCAACTCAGATGCCCCTGAACCTGTTGATGGCGACTGCATTTCTGGTTGCCAGGAACTATTCAAAAAGTGCAAGAGTGCTGGGTCCGGTGGTCTTCAAGACGCAAAATGTCTCAAGGATCTAACTCTTTGCAAATGCGCCCAAGGAGATAATGGCTGCTGCAAGATTGCCTCCAACTTACGACTCCTAAGACTCATCTAGCCTAATACCTTCATTTGTTTTTAAATTAATCTAATATATTCATTGTTGTCTTCTTAAAACTGTTGTCTTCCTTAAAAAAAAAATGTATACATAATTGATCGGGTTGTCTTTAGCTCCTAGCCAAAGTGCAAGGGTAGCTCGCTAGCTATTAACTCATTCTAGCCCAATCCGTGTGTGCAAAGCGTGCACACGTAGGACCCAGTGGTAAGGTCAAATCATATATTACATTAGTTACAATAAATATTCAAATAAAAGCAAGCTCTCCGGATTGACTTTGTTGAGTTCGGTGGCCAACAGTGGTTGGTTTGCCAATTACAGACTCGGAGCTCCGAAGTTGCGCGCGTTCAGAACTGCTTGGCTTAGATTCTTGCCTGAACTCAAATCTGCCATGCTCATTCTTGTAAGGCGTAATTTCAGGAGAGCTATCTCCATCGAAAGGAACATCATCATCTTCATCGCCGCTTGTGGCTGTGTGATATTGACTCGACCCATTCTCAGAGACATTGTCGTCATCTTCTTCCTCTTGTAAGGCATTAAATTGCATTGATTGTTCGCGTGAAGAGAGACCGAATTGCATTGATTGTTCACGAGAAGAGATGCTCGAGCCCATTGCATGAACAATGCCGCTGCTTTCATCACGGGGCAACTTGTGATCAGGGTGGCCAGAGGGATATATTTGCGCAGAGCTATCAGAAACTGAGGCGGTAGAATTGTAACTCATGCGATTATCTTGCCAACGGCGGTCGGTAAGGTTTGTGTGCCTCCAGGAGGCGCGAGGAATATTCGCGTACTTGGCTTCCTCGGTATCAGCAACAGTTGCGCTTCCAGGTGCCTCTTCAAGCTCCTTTATAGCGGCAACTTCCACTGGTGTAGCAATAGCAGCGGCTTTGGCATTATCAGCAACATCTCCCGAACCCTGCTCTTTTCCGTCCATCTGAAGAAAGTTATAGGCACTTACGCGCTGAGGAGTAGTCCAGTCTTTGGGATCTTCCTTGTCTACCTCTGGTGTGCCTACTATGGTGTGCTCATCAGAGCTGAAATTGACAGGTTTATTGAGGAAAGCCGGGCTATCATCACTCTTGATGAGTACTGGTTTAGAAACGCCCTTCTCTGCAAGAGTAGACTTGGGGGAGGAAGTAAGAGCACGTTTTTGACGACGGCGGCGTCGACAGAATAGCACTAAGAGCACAAGCGCCAGTAAGAATAGAATGCCAAGTGGAATAGCTAGTCCACATATGAGCGCAATCTTCTTTTTATTATTGGATTTGCCGCCAGTAACAGCGGCGGCACTAGTTGCTGCTGCACCGGTAGGGGTAGCACTGGCAGACAGATTAGTAGCTGATGATGCGCTGGAAGTAGCGCTGTGAGAAGCACTGGATGTAGTCATAGTAGCAGGATCAGAGACTCCAAGAAGCGTGAGCGTTGCGGTAGTTCCCGTGTCACGCTTGCGCTTGTTCAAGTTATTAGCATTGAGAGTCACAGTGGAGCCATTGAACTTGGATGGAGCGAGGCCTTGGATACTGTAATTGCCGCTTTGATAAGAGACCCAATCCTGGTCAGAGTCGATGGAAATCTCCACATCGTCAGAAATGAGTGCATCTTTGATTGAGTAGGAGAAGAACTGGCCTTGAGTTACGTTCACTGGACCAATGGAGCTTGATTTAAACACTGTCGTTGATTGACGCTCTTGTACATTCACATCCAAAGTGAACTCCACCGAGTCGTTGTAGAGATCATTAACTGTGATGCGCATTTCAAAAGTTTTATTTGAATTGTCGCTACTGGGTGAGCCACTTAAGCTGTAATTACCACTATTCCAGGTAAGCCAATCGGGCAGGCTAACTACCTGAACAGTGGAGATATTCGCGGGCGTAATGGAATGATTGTTCAAAAAAATATTGTTCAATGGGATTTGGTAAGTAATAAACTCTCCCTCAGTGACATTAACCTGTTCGGTTGTCAAATTGGTAGAAAACACATGAGCACCCACCAACAAATTGAATTGAGAGGTGACGGTAGAATAGCCTTGAACGGTACTCTCGACATAGAGCAGCTCGTAGGTCTCTGCCTGAGCAATCTCAGAATTAACAGCAGGGGCCGTACCCCAGAACTTGCGCTGGCTGCCATCGAAGTTGAGCCAAATCGGAAGCGGGGCGTGCTGTGAAGTAACGCCATAATGACCTACAACGTCGCGGCCATCACTTGAGAAATAATCATCTGGGAATTCCAACTCGAAATCTTGGCCAGGAGACAGTACCAATGAGCTGGCATCGCTAGTAGGACCAGCAGCTCGAAGCACGTTCACAAGGCTCGCCGAAACTTCGGGAACAGTTGAACTGATTAGAGCAAGCTCACACTCTGACTTGATGGTTCCAGTCGAGTCTGCCGCTAGGATCGTGAATTTGAGAGTTTCGTCTCCATTACTGGCGTCACTAGGAGGTGTTCCACTCAAAGTAGCACTGCTGGCATCAAATGAAAGCCACCACGGCAAGTCTGGGCAACTCAATGTAATGGTCTCTGAAGAGGAGAAAGTGTCGGGGTTGAGAGTGTAGCTGTACTCCTGTCCATAACGAGCGACGGGAGGCAACTGATTATTGAAAGGGTACTTGACCTCTGGAGTCGCTACGACCAGGGCGAAAAGAGCGGAAAGTAACATGCCCAGTTGGTGGTAGGTTCAGCAAAGGAGTGACAAAGATGAAGAGTTCGTATCGTGTGTCCAGGGGTAAACCCTTTCTGCATCATGCAATGCACAAGGCAGGACGCGACGCGTTTTTTTGCAGGGGCGACATCAAAGACGCATGTATTTTAGTACCATTCTGATTGTAATCGTAGTAATAATACAACGAAAACTAACCACTAGTGATACTTTCTGCGAGAGGTCGCAGGTTACCTCATGTATACGTGCTCTAGTCGTCTGGTAGCGGTCTGTGCTCCACGTCTCAAGGTATATTCAGTTGTTTTCAGTGGCTTCTTTTGATTTATATAAATTCCAATGCATATTTCACTCCGTTATAGATACATATTTCACTCGTAAACTGTTCTAATACTTTATTTTGTGCCACTAGCGTCATAGAGTAATTAACCTGCATATGCGTCAAGGGGTAGCTAGCAGGACTGGGTCACTAGTCTCTCAATAAATGTGTACTGGGCAGTTTGTTTCAGCAGTTCAGTTTCAAAGTTGCATTTTGTGGAGGAGAATTTGTTGTAGTATGGGCAATTTACCCCGAAAGCTACAAGGTTTTGACGCGTAAAGGGTAACCAAGGAGACGCAAGGGGCACACAGCCCTTCTCTGCCTCCCTTTCTCCCAAGATGCATTTCGCCCCAAAATAGTATTGATCACCAAATGGGACCTCCCAATTAGGAAACCTTGAATCTAAAAATAATCGCGTGTCACCGCTATATAGAACAGATTCAAGTCTAGACAAACTAACCAAAAATAACACCCCTAATAAGGCCCTTGAATTTCTTTCAAGGCCACAACAAAAACCCCCCACAAAAGGGTATTGTACCATAAATAAAGGGCACTGTCCCATTAACTAGCAGTTTGATATGATCAAGAATATCAAGTACGGTCCGCACAGCTTCCCACCATGGACCGAAGAGAATGGGTACATCGACAGCTTCGATAAAACCTCTAAATTCTACCGCACAAAAGAACCTACAACACTATGGCGTGGGCTCGCTAATCCAGGTACTGATCCACAAAGTATAACTCTCCATGTATGCCCCAAATGTTTTTTATATACCAGCGCCCAGGAAGACATTGATAATCACAAGTGCAGGATTCGTACCCCTCCAGGGTCTCTGCTCTACGACAGTCCAGAGTACGCAATTTACGAAGTTGATGCAGTAGATCATAGCACACAGCTGTTTGCGCAATGTCTCTGCTTGTTTGGGGGTCTTTTTCTCAGTACTAAAAGCATCTTTTACGCATTGGATAACTTTCTATTTTACACCCTTTACGACAAGGAAACTGGCTTCTGTGCTGGGTTTTTCTCAAAGGAAAAAAGCTCATGGTTTGAATATAACCTGGCTTGCATTATTGTATTCCCCTGTTTCCAGAAACGTAACTTGGGAGCTTTGCTTATAGCATTTAGCTATCACTTATCACGGCAAGAAGGTAAAGTCGGCAGCCCCGAAAAGCCTCTTAGCCAGCATGGTCAAAGGGCATATATTACTTATTGGTGCAATGAATTATGTCATTTTTTCCTATCTAATGCTAAAGTTGGATCCCTACGTACAATTGGCAAGCTAACAGGCATTGAGCCCGAGGATTTAGTGGTTGGTCTTGAACACATGGAAGCAATCTCAAAACAAGATGGTAAACCTGCTATTGATGTTGCAAAGATCAAGCATTATTATGAAACACATACCGTCAAACGAATTCTGGATGAGCAGTTTATCGTGAACAGACCACCGCCGCAGCCTCCGCAACCACGAGAACAAGCACAACCTCAAACACAAGAAAATCAGACCTCTAGCACGCCTGTTGCACCAGCGAAATAAGCTGGGAAATATCAATTTCTAGTCCATCATACGTACCTTTTGGCAGCCTAGCCACCATGTCACTAATTGATTGCGGTACAGTCGGTTTCTTGTGCTCCTTTGGTTTGATATGCAATTCCTGCCCTATCGGATCGCTAAATGACTGCTGGTACCGACGTGTGGCCAAGTCAATGAGATCCACTGCGTAAAATTGCCGGTAGCGCTCCTCGAGCTGTCTTAGTGCAGTGAGATCGGCATAAGTTGCCTCATACTTTAAAAATTGGTCATAAATTTCACGCGCATTGTGAGGTCCGACATCATTGAGTGCTTTCTCAAACACCACTCGCGCATTGGTCATGTCTTTTGTAGAGAATAAAAACTCCAAATAGCTTTGAATAAACCGTTTATCGCTTCTGAAGCGGCGATAAGCCACCTCATAAATCTTCGCGGCGATCTTGGAGTCATTGTTCTGGTGCTCAATGGCAGCACTCGCAGTATATATCTGATATGTGCATTGTTGCATGTTCCGGCACTCGGCAGAGATCTTACGAGCTTCTTTGACCCCATGAATACGTTTAGTTGCCTGCATTAACTCGACATAGATCAAAGTGAGCCGCTCGTTAATGGTTGGGTCCTCGCTATACTGTTTAAGCAAATCGATCGAAGAACGGTACGTGCCCAACGCTTCATCGTTACGTCCGGATTCTTCATAAAACGTTGCAAGGCTCATACACAATGCGAAAGATAATTTATTAATAGCGAGTCCTTGTTTGGCAAGTACTTCGGCTTGGACTGGCAGTTGTGAAACACACCACTGGATACAGTCATACCATAATTCAGGGTAAAAACAGCAGTATACAAGAGCGTGACGATACGTATAAAGTATTCTGTCTTTAAGAGCATCTTCCTCGAGTCCCAATGGGTTCCCAAGCTCGAAACCGATAAGGCGACGCCATGCTGCAAGTTGTTCTGTATCTTTAGCATCGAACGTACGTTCACCTGGTAGATCAGATTGCTTTACTTGTTGCGAGAGGCTTTCTAGCTCTCTAAAACAGCTGCGGGCTTGCATATAAGCACCGGAGCGCTCGTCAATGAACTTGCGCGCCGTGGCACGAGAGATGCCATTCTCAAACGCGTTATAAGCACGCCAAAGTGGCTCAATATTAACAATTGGTAAAGACACGGCTTTACGATATACTTTGCGTACCTCGTCCATCTTATGCTGCTGCTCCCAAGTAGTGTTTGAGGGTCGTTTCTCTAGAAACTGGATAAACTGCTGAAACAATGGCCCGACTTGCTTATCATTTTGACATTTCTGTAGTGTAAACTCATAAGCTTGTTGTATAACCTGAACTCCCTTGGCATCAGTAATTTGATTGGTACGAAGGATATATGAGAGGTAGGACTCAAATACTCGCACGTCGGCCACAGTGTGTAAACAGCGGCTGAAAACTTTCTCAGTATCATCATATTGTGATTTGGCAATTAAATAATTGGCATACTCGCTCCATGCCCAACCACTCAAGGGATACTCCTCAACCAAGGCTTCGTAGGCCTCTTGGACTGCGGCCACATCTTCCTTAGCTTTAAGCTGCGTGAGGCGTGTTTTCCATTCAGATTCAGCCG
The DNA here is from genome assembly GCA_030564425.1 of Wickerhamiella cacticola. Lineage (NCBI taxonomy): Eukaryota > Fungi > Ascomycota > Dipodascomycetes > Dipodascales > Trichomonascaceae > Wickerhamiella > Wickerhamiella cacticola. The sequence continues at coordinate 4,999 of JAJLUX010000034.1, read as the reverse complement.
AAGAGGATGTAGGCTCGACGCCCCCTGAGGGCTCTGCACGGCCCCTTCGTACTCGTTGACGCTTGACTTCTGGCATTAATCACCAAAACTTCTCCAAGTCGGGATTCAATAACCTAAGGAGTTTTGGGGAAAATGACTGAACTCAAGTTGGAAATCTGGTGTGGTATTGAGAAGGTAGTATCTTTTGATCCCGAATGCCTTGGGTTGTGTTTATTGGTAGCTAGCAATGGCCTTGATATTCCTCTGGTGCAGACAAACTCTACGCTTGATGGCAAGTTGCCTGCCCTCCAAACACCCAAGGGGCGAATTCATGGGTTCATTGAAATTGTTGACTATTTACGTACTCAAGGGATGATTGAGTACTCTAGCTTTGATACCTGTTTACAATTTTTTGCTGATAAGCTCACCACCATGTCATTATACCTACTGTTTGAGAGCCCTCGCAACTATGAGCAGGTAACACGCCCTACAATTTCATCAGCAGTACCTTTCCCAATGCAATATAACCTAACTATTGATTTACAGCGCCAGGTACAAGAGCGATCGAAATCACAGGGACTCAGCGACGCTCCCAAAGTGGAGAAGCAACAGGGACTCAACAGAACTCACGAAAAAATGCTTGAGCAATCCCAAGCTCGGATTTCAGCCCTAAAAACCACTCAAAGAACCAGCCAGGTTATCACTATGGCCCACGTTTTGTACCTCCAACTAGAACAGAACCTGGACCAGCTCAAGGGCGGTAGCCCAGCTTACTGCCTTGTTGCTGCAAACCTTTTACTACAGACGTGCGTGCTTCCTGATACGATGTTCAAGTCGACTCTCGAATCCACGAAGCTGTTACCGCTTGCCGAATGGGCGCGTGCTCAACAACCTGCAGTAATAGCTGGAAACACCTACACATTCACCGAATACCTTTGGTGGAGACTTGTATCTTTAAAAAAATACTATAGTTAGTTTTTTCTGGGCTTGACAAGGCCGTTATGTACAAAGTAGTATACCACCGTGGAATCATCAGTTATCATAGCCATCACAAGTCGAGGCGGCTCTTTAGAGAGTCCCTCGGCAGATTTTAGAGCTGCAAACGCACGAGCCCACTTTTCAACTGACCATTGACTGGCTGTGTAACTCGCAAGTACATATTCTCGGAGGCCATTGGGATCTTCCTCACGTAGCCGCTTAGGGGGTATACCTGCACAAAATTCAAATTCTTCATAGCTGAAAGTTGTCACTTGAGTCCATAATTGCTGGTACTCTAGGTTGTGACGCACCGCTTCCATCTCAATAATGCTTTGTAGAAATTTTCTATTTTTTTTTTTCTCCTACTACTGACCAGTAGCCCCCCCTCCCAGGAGCCAAAAGAGTCGAGTTTCATTCGATCAATGTCCTACGAAGCTAGAGCTAAATCCCACAACAGCCCCGTCGCACGGGCCTTGCTTGAGAATATGGTACGCAAGCAAAGTAATCTTTGTGCTTCGCTCGATGTACGCACTACTAGTGAGCTGCTTGAGCTCTGTGATAAGGTGGGACCCTATGTGTGTTTAATTAAGACTCACATTGACATTATTGACGATTTCGAGTATGATAAAACTGTTGGAGGGCTCTTAGAGCTGGCTAAAAAGCATGACTTTATGCTTTTCGAGGACCGCAAGTTTGCTGATATCGGTTCTACCGTCAAGGCTCAGTATGCGGGAGGTGTTTACAAAATTGCTCGCTGGGCCGATATCACCAATGCTCATGGTGTTCCGGGAGATGGAATTGTTTCAGGTTTGGAAGAAGGCGCCAAGGAAACCACAAGCGATCCTCGCGGCCTCATTATGCTTGCAGAACTCAGTTGTAAAGGATCGCTCGCTACTGGTGAATACAGTGAGAAAACTGTAGAAATTGCCGCCCGTAATTCACACTTTGTATTTGGATTTATTGCTCAAAACAAAAAGCACACCCCGGGTCAAGACTGGCTCATTTTGACCCCCGGGGTTGGTCTCGACGACAAGGGCGACGGGCTTGGTCAACAGTACCGTCCTGTTGAAGAGGTCGTTTTAAACGGTAGTGATGTTATCATTGTTGGTAGAGGTCTCTATGGGAAGGGCCGTGACCCGGTTCAGGAGGCTAAACGTTACCAACAAGCCGGCTGGAGCGCCTATGAAAAGAGACTCCAGGCATAGAGGAGTGGTTGATTAAATAAATACAGTCTATAAAATTTTGAGTCGCCGTTTTCACGCCTCGAGTTTTTGGTGCTTGTCGCCAGTGCCTTGATTCGCATCGCTATTGTCATTTGGTGATTCTCCGTACCTGATTCGCAAAATCTCAAACACGAGAAGCCCAATGCTAGTTGAGGGTGTTGCATAGAGAAAGTATCTTCCGCATCCACCATATAACCATTTGAGCCAATGGCCTCCGGTAACTTTGTTAACCTGCTGTTTGACTTGTGACCAGGTTTTAGAGTACGAGTGAAGGTAGACCTTCCAGGACCTTGAGTCAGGTTGCAGCTGATCAATTGCTTGAAGGCGAAGCACGTGAATTTTCTGAATTTTAGAGAGCGGATAGTTGACAACTTGCATTACTAGTGCTGCTGCTGTACCAGCCATTACAACAAAGGAAGGATACAAAATTCGTGATTTCTTCCGCCCTTCTGGATGAAAGTAAGAGGGTTTGTACCACCACGCCGAGTATTTGCGATACATTGGACCCTTTACTAGCTCAAACGTAGAGAAAAACAGTGCAAATGAGGCGCTTTCTTTGACGGCATTAAGAGCGAGTCCACCGTATGCACGTGTACCAATTTTGCGCAGCAATTCACGGCCATATGTCCACAATGACGTTTGCGAAGTGATCATATCGGCATTAAATCTCAAACTAACAGCATCCATTGGCGTCGCCACAGCTGCTTGAGCGAGACCGGCAATACCTCCGGCCACCACTGTCTGGCGGAATTGAGGCGGACCCTGCGCGTTGCCATCTGCGTGCTGCTCAATTGTAAGCGTTAGCAAATATGTTGTGTAAAGAACAGAGCCAGCGACCGAATTGGCAACAAGTGGAGGAAGCAACTTGTCAGGTATGAACCGCCAGCCATGTTGGCGAATTGCTCTGAATAAAAGTGCAGGACTCGAGTGCGTCCAGAACGAATACGGGTCTAGATTAGAAACCCGGGCACCGGCCCTTAAAAGTGAGGTGTAATCGATCCGAGGTGGTCGAAATAGCTTGACAGGTACACGGATGTAAAAGCTAAAGAGCTGCGCAGCAAGGGCACGCGTTCCTCCAGTGGCTATACCCACGAGTGTAGAAGCTTTATTATCATCTTGCATTTATTTAATGATATTCTCACGCACAAACGAATCCCAAACCTCCTGTAGGAACCAGAGAGACCTGCTACTGAAAAGCGCTTACGTGAGGTGGAAAAAGTTGCAATGGACAAGCTCAATCCCCGCGAGCAGCAGGAGTTTCAGCAGCTTCTTGAGAAGAAGCAAATGAAAGATTTCATGCGCCTTTACTCTTCCCTTGTTGAGCGTTGCTTCTCTGACTGTGTAAACGACTTCACTTCCTCCTCCCTTACTTCCAAGGAGGACACCTGCATTTCAAAGTGCGCAGAGAAGTTCATGAAGCACAGCGAGCGTGTTGGACAACGTTTCCAAGAACAGAACGCCAAGCTCATGCAGCAGGGCAACCACCTTTAAGTGTATATAGTTAGCTGGCACCTCATCTTGTTAGACTTGATCATAAATAGAATAAGAATAAGAATAACTCTGATCCACTTTGCTTTGATGTTACGGTTTCTTTTCAATTCCCATTTTGAATCTGAAGCCGAGAGAAAACAACCGTGTTACTGAGTTGGCCCGTATAATTTCACGTTTATGCCAGTTGGTTGACCCATACACTCATGGATGATCGACATTGATCTCTACTAACCGATTAAGAAGCCTAATCGATTGTAAAGTCCTATATAAACAGAGCAGTAATTTAACTTAAGGAAAAAAGTCGAAGAATGTATTGTTCAAAACGAATCAACTAAATCTCACTGGAATAACCGAATACTTTGTTCAACTATCAAAACATGCCATTATGCCCCGATAAAAAGGACACTTGAATATTGATTTGTTAAAAAAGACGAACCTAGGTTTGAAAGACAATTATATATATAGGTGCTGTCGTCTATGTATATATGACAAGTGTGAACTTAAGGGTCTCAGCGGTGTAAACCACAGAATGTCTAGACGCCGTTCTAGAGCACTCCAAAAGTTTTTTATGCAAGACTGGGCTGTAATTAAGGTAAACAAAGAGCTAAGAGGCGAATAAAGTACCACTAGTGGTCTAAGGCGCAGTGCTATTATCTATAAATAGCGCCCAGTAGCAAAAATCGCACTACTTCGGGCTACCTGCGCTATCTTGACACCACTAATCCAGAGATTCAGCCACAATTTCTCTACAAAATGTATGTTGTAATAACAATCTTCTTCATGGGGCCCACTTCACAATTGCTAGGACTTAATTTGAGCTTCTCATTTTATCAACACCAAGTCCATAGGGTACAAATAACGGTATACTTCATAAAATGTGGCTTGAGAAGAGCTCACAATATTCCCTTTAGCGCGTATAGTTCAAAAAAAGTGGCCTCTAGCATGGAGGTTAGTTTAAAAAATGATTCGACCCAGGATCGAACTGGGGACGTTCTGCGTGTTAAGCAGATGCCATAACCAACTAGACCATCGAACCGGTTGTGAGTGTTAAGGTCAGATTTACAATAATTGGCGAACAATATTCAAAGAAACAGCGGATTTTGCGCAAGCCCGCCGACCGGACCGTCTTCTTTACAAAAGCTGCTGTAGTGCACGAAACACTTTCCCGAAGCCAGCGGGCAGAAGCTCAGGCCAAGGCCGCTTTGGCGAAGGCCAAGGCTGCCGAGAAAACAGCCAACGTAGCAAATAATGCTGCCAACCAGACGTGGGCCACTGTAGCCTCTAAGGGCGCCCAACGGCGTCAAAACCAGAAAACGCAGTTAAAAGCT
>JAJLUX010000033.1:0-82639 GCA_030564425.1 Wickerhamiella cacticola | reverse complement strand
GAACCCTGGATTTCAGTTCAGGGACAAAATTGGAGAGTGGTGTGATAATAAGGGTGGTGGGAATACTACGAAGGCGAAGAAGATGCTTGCCGAGGCTGGTTTTCCTCTGAAATGTGTCCAAAAAAATAAACAATTTTCCAGCTTTGACATGGACACATTGAGTATGCAAATCGGATTTGCGTACCTTTACTATCACTCTGTGGCAAAGCGTGAGCGCCAAGACCTAGACACCTGGAAGGCTCTCACGTGGGTCTTTGTACACGCGTTCGGGATTGAGCCTGTACAAAAGTCCACAGAGCTCCTAACCGCGGTGACTAGTAACACTGATTACTGTGATTGTGTCAAACACGTCGGTCACGAATTGTGGAAATGCATACTTAGGCCCTATCTGGAGCATCCTTCTCCTGATTGCATTAAGTGGAAAACCACTGTTACAGAGCATCTGAGCAAGCTGCTGGGGAGAAAAACCAACGACAAACAACTAAAGGTAAAGCGTTGCCTGCCTGAACAAAACAGGCAGGCTGCAAAGCGGGCACGTCCGGCAGTCGTCGATTTAACCCGCGAGGACACGGCATTGAGCCCTCTTCTGATGCTCCCCACTGACGACGCGTGTTATGATCAGATTTCGCATGTTGAGGAAATCGGGAGCGACTACGCAGATGGTCATGATGATGGACCAGGTGATGGACCTGATCTTGGTTCTGATTCAGATCCGATTCTGGACACCGAAACCACTGGAAAAAACGGGAGTAGCATTGATGATGCACCTAGTGCTGTACCTAATGTTAATTCTCGCATTGGCTGGGCAATTAAGGACACTTGGGAACATGCGATGAGGTTTATTAGGCTTTTTCGAGATCCGCTTCTGCTCAAAGGACTTGAGTTTTAAGCGCATGCTCGGAAGGTGTCCAAGTTAAACCTCATCGCATGTTCCCAAGTGTCCTTAATTGCCCAGCCAATTCGAGAGATAACATTAGGTACAGCACTCCGCGCATTCATTCAGCTGAAAAGTACGACAAAGGCATACTTAACAAATAGAGAGTTTCACGCCATACGGTCTATAGGTAAGCACGCATGCGGTACGCTCACTACATGTCGTAGATGTGGGTTTCGAAACGGACAGTTTAACCGTTGAGTTCCCCTTTCTCAGGATGAACTTGGTCATTTAGAGGAAGTACAAGTCGTAGCAAGGTTTCCGTAGGTGAACCTTCGGAAGGATCATTATTGAGATCATTTATACACCTGTGAAGTTACACTTGCTTGCCTAGAGGAAACTCTAAAAAAGAAGAGGGAAATATAGGTGACTAAATATCATGCATTCGCTTAGTAATGGAAGCCATCCTGCATAGCAATAAAAGCCGGCATAGGCCAGGAGGAGGACCGCTGATTTTCCAATTTTTAGTTTTGATAAGACCCTGAGCTACGAAAGTTTGCATTGAAACTGTACACAACCCTAAACCCCGGATGGCTCGGCTGGTTGTGGGGTGCTATTAGGGCCCTAAATCTGGGGCTGCTATTAGTGGGTCACATGACAGCTATTAATCACGGCAAGCGGCACCACGATTATCAATGGAATCGCCCAAACCCGTTTCCAACGTCAAATTAGTGCTTCTTGGTGAGGCGGCCGTGGGCAAATCCTCGCTCGTGCTGCGGTTTGTGAGCGACGATTTCCAGGAAAACAAGGAGCCGACCATTGGCGCGGCATTTTTGACGCAAAAGTGCACCCTGCAAAGCAAAGTAGTAAAGTTTGAGATTTGGGATACCGCAGGCCAGGAACGGTTTGCTAGTCTAGCGCCCATGTATTACCGCAACGCTCAGGCCGCGGTGGTGGTTTATGACGTCACAAAACCGGCATCGTTTATCCGGGCACGCCACTGGGTCAATGAGCTCAAGGCGCAGGGAGCTCCCAATATTGTGATTGCGCTGGTGGGCAATAAAGTCGACCTCGCGACTGAACAGGAGGGATCGCAGGAGACTGGTGCCGACTCCAGCTCTGGCGCCTCCAGTACCACCCTCGTGTCCTCTGCAGACGGTAAGAAACTGGCCGACGAAGAAGGGTTGTTGTTCTTTGAAGCTTCGGCTAAAACGGGCCAAAACGTGCGCAAGATTTTCCTCGCAATTGCTAATGCTATTCCGGAGGAGCAGCCGCAGCCTCAGCAGACCGGCCGGATCGGCGCTTTGCCTGTGGCCTTGGAGCAGGAGCGTGGGGAGGAGAATGCCTGTAACTGTTAGCTGAGCGGCCAAGCTGTAGCGAGGCGAGCCGCTGAGCTACCAGTTTGTCTGTAGCCCACGCGCCCACGCAGCGAGTGTTAATTGCATAGCCCTGAGGGCACTGTAGGCCCTGGGCACTCTATATAGAGTTTATTATTGATATACTTCATCATTACGAGCGATTCGGGTCCAGCAGCAAGGATCAGGGCAGAGATACGGCCGCTACTCCAACAGCGTAGATAGCTGCAATCTTGCTCACGGGTATGGACTACTTGAGATGAGAGGCAAACCGACTCTTTTTGCTAAGCGTAAAATAGCGATTTCAGAACCATCAGTGAAGGAAATGGCTTTGAGAGTGCGGTTCCTGGCTGTCAAAAAGCTGCTGTTGGACATAATTCATGAAAGTCAACGCTGCCAAGTGACCAGTACACAGACCCCAACGAGCATCGGCTTGATGCTGCCCAGATTCTTGTGAGCCCGCCAAAGTAGCCCAGGCGAACAGATATTACTCTTCACGGTCAAATAACCTGACGAGGCTTATACAGCTACTGATAAGACTTGCCGTAACCAAATCCAGAGATTTTCGCTAGATTGATAGTATCGTGACTCCAGGTAAATGTGTAAAACGCTCAAAGTCTTTACTTGCCGTGCCTAGATGATTTACCGTGCTTGTAGCCTAAGAACGTCTGTGGCTATACTTGCCAAGGTGAGACTAAAACATACTGGGGTCAGCCGCAATCGAGGTAGAAGGTTACCATAGGCTGCACAGATTATCTAAATGAGAATAAAATCGTTTACTAGTACCAGTACTACCTGTATTTCAGGCTTGATCTAAGAGCTCACCTATGAGGGTATTATAGGTAGAACCTTTAGTAGTACTCTAAAACACCATTTTTACTACAAAACGCCACCTTGAAATATATTCCATCGAATTTAAACCCCTATAGTAACTGAGTAGTACAAGAAATAGCTAGCTCGTATGGCACTAAATTACCTTGCGTAAGAGCAGTCTCGCATAGACATTGGGGAGTTCACGAAGGCGCTCATTCACCCTCATTCAGTCATTAAATAGAGTGTTAATTCAGAGCTAAAATATGTCTTAACAGCCCTTACGAGCCAACCGGCCAAGGCGACACAGACACACTGCTAAGTTAGACTGCGTGTAACTCCATCAAGGACAGCATGAATCTGTCCAGTTAGCTAGTTTGCGTATAGATATTTCATTAAACTAGGTAAGTGCGGCAACTTATGCCAGAGAGCCACATTCATGCTGGTCTGATATCTCCAAGCAAGTGGGTCCTCTGTACAATCACGTTGGCAAACAACTATCCCATATAAATTCTTTCTATGGCTACAACCTTATCACTTATCAATTCACCTCAAATCAAGTGAGAGTCCATGAGCGATCGCACCTGAGCTGCTAGTTTTTTTTGTAGCTGAGCCTTTCATGAGAATGCTGGATTGAAAAAAGCAGGCTCATTGCATATATCAGGCTGATGAGGATACGAGGGTGTATATATCTGCCAAATAGGATGGGGACCAAAGCCAAGACCGCAACCTGACCAAATCATGCAGCCATACAGCCACGTGGGGAGTCTAGCAGTGAGTTGTATGGAAAATAGGCCGCGTACAGAGTGAAAGAGGGTGCGAATAGTCATCAGCCCATTCGCCAATCTCTACTAGCAGTTATCATGTTATAAATCTGGTTATTATATGGTGCTCTATCTCTAGCACTTTGGGACTACACCCATAAACCTGATCCCCGTTCTGATAGTCATTTATGTGGTGCCGATAATCAACGCTAATGCAGGCCCTCTTGTACGCAAAATTGCTGTTTAAGTCCCAGCTGCTGCTATAGCCAACCGCTTCTCGGCTACCAACCGCTTTACTGTGTTTCAACCGTCCACCTTATTCTGTATGAATGCTGCGGTCAATAAAAGCCCTGAAGAAATTAGCAAATTCGTATAAATCCGTTCCTACAGAATTCAGTAACCTATTATCTGATAAAACTCCCGCTCAGAAGCTTGCTCAAATCTACAAATCGCCTGCTCTTCATGCTCAACTCGAGCATAAAGCCGTCCAACTCCTGGTATTTTCCGCGCCTCCTGCACCGCCGAGTTTATTACATTTCGCTCCGCAATCGGCTATTCCACTGGCAATCCGCTCTTATTTATACGCCCGCGACCTCAATTCGGCTTTTGAGGCTCTTGGATACCTGCGGTCAAACAGGTACCCTCTGCGCTATGCCGTCCCACCGTTCCTATTAGCAGCTGCGTCCGTGCTGATGCTTCCCGCCCCCGTCGGCGCCATTTATGCTATTTTCTGGTCCGTACTGGGGGCTCTTCCCTACACTCCTCAGCAGTACCGGTACGTGCAATGGCGGCCTCAGGTGCCGTATGCCCAACGCGACGAGCAGAAAATAAGGTTTTGCGATCATATTGTGGCGTGGTACGAAGACCATATGGGCGTTACCACTGAAAACTGGCACCGACACGCGATCAAGGATCCAGTGCCAGAACAGGTCCTCACGCGGTTGCTGGCAGATCATGGGTTGGAGCGAGCGCCGAGACGGGTCGATTTCGAATATGCGGACTACTGGAGTCACCGGGACGACTTTAATTGGCAGGAGCCTGACCAAGATCCAATTTATTATTTGCAGACTACAGCTAAGGCGAAAGACGAGCACACCGAGGCCCATGGAGGCAAGTAGGCACACAAACTGGTGTTTGCATTGGCGGCATCTGTATTCGCAGTAAATTACCTACCAAGTCCAGAGCAGCCACGATACATCATGCCGTGTTATACTTTTCTACTGTTTGAATGTACCTTTGGTGAACCATAGCGAGGTTAGCTTTTGGGTAGCGATGCTGACCAGCCCGGACGTTAGCTGGACCTGCCCTATCTGAAACCGAAAATGGAGAAGATGCTGAGACACTTTGACTCACAGTTACATGGCAATACACGACTAGTGCCTGACTAGTAACTACGCCAAAACTCACCCAGTCATTGAGCCTACCGAGTAACCTGGCGAAGAGTGGCCCTTAAACTCAATCTTTAGCTGCGGCTAAGCGGCTACGAGCTTGTTGAGGTTGTAAGTGAGCGTTAGCCGCGCAGAGCCAAATGTGCGCACACGAGTGTTTACTGAGGATGTGTCCAGACTTGATGAGTTGTATCAGAAACTGAGACCAATTATTAGGGGTTTGGCCACTCAACTGTCATACTGTGGCCCAGGCAGGTGCCCAGCCGCTGTTTATGCTCTAGGTTTATATCAGAACGAGCTGTCTCGATTTGAGCTAGCCGGGACCAACTGTGCCTAAAGTACAAATCAACGAGATATTGGAGGTTTGAATATCAGCAATATTATACTTATAGGCTGTAAGAGTGCTCCAACAGATAATTATCGGCGACTGTACTAGACTACTAGGGACCAACTATACCTAGCTGGGCACTTTGGCTCATATGGACTTTCTGTGGTCTAGGCCATTCAAATTCCTTTTGTGGAATTTAGATGAGTTAAGGAAATCTCATTGATCTATAGACTTCACTGCTAACTACAGACTGTTCAACTTGATACCCCAGACTTGCCAACTGCCATAGTGGGTAGTCTCCAGCTTAGTAGTCCCTAGTCAGTGTAACCTCGAGCCTTAGTTACCACCACCTACAGCTATACATCCGTAAAATAAAATCGTTTGCTTGCTACTTTGCACTCTGTTTCACCACCTAGTCTAGCTTTTAGGGCCAAACACTGCCTCTAGTCTGGCCCCGCTAGAGCCTGTTCAATCCCAGAGAAAAGAGTATTACTCATGGAGTACCAAGCGATAATCCTCTGCGGTCAGGGCGACCGTTTACAGCCCCTGACCAACGAAAAAACCCCCAAAGCGCTGCTTCCTATCGGCAATAAGCCCATGATTGCCCACACCCTCGAGTGGTGCGCAAAAGCCGGGTTCAAAACACCCACCATTATTGCAAATAAAAAGCACGCAGAACAGATTTCCAAGGTGGCCAAATCGCCTGTTCTAGGCGCAGACAGCGTCGAGGAGGCTCTCTCCAAACTCGAAGATCTTAGCAGCGACTTTGTCCTGGTCCCCGTGGACTTTATCACAGACATCGACCCCAAAGCGCTGGTGAATGCGCACCGCAACGCCACAGACGCCCTCGTAAGCGGATTTTATTACAAGAATTCGTGCGAACAAATCGACAAAAAACTGCTCGACCCCGATTTGCTGATTTCGGCGGGGCAGGACGACCAGCGCAAGCTCCTCGACGTGTACACGCGCCAACAAGTCAAGGACAAGAAATACCTGGATTTGCGGATGGCAATGTTGTGGAAGTTCCCCAACGTCAAAGTCACCACCGATGTGCTTGCATCGGGCATCTATTTCTGCCAGCGTAAGGTCCTGAATTTGCTGCTGGATATCGACGGGATCGAGATCCAGGGCAAACCGGGATGGAAACTAATTAGGGACCTGGCACGCCGGACATGGCAGCACCGCGACATACTCGAACCGGTGCAAATGCATACCCTCGAGGGCACGTTTATCCGGTGCAATATCCTGCCAGCATACGTGGAGGCCAACCGCATGCTCCTCAAACAGCACGCGCGCTCTAATCAAAACGCCAAAGTATCCAAACAAAAAGAGGGGCCCTCGATCGGTCCCGATTCGATTGTTGATCCTAGCGCTACGGTTGGTGATCGGTCCAGCGTCAAGCGTACAGTTATCGGCGCCAATTGCGTTATCGGACCCCGGTGCCGGCTCAACGGGTGTGTCATTTTACCCGATGTGGTTATTGATCAGGATGTCGTGCTGGAAAACTGTACTATTGGCCATGATGCCGCGATTAGACCAAAGTGTAAGCTTATCTCCTGCACTGTAGAACGCGGGTACGTGGTTGCACCGGGTATGGAAGCGAAGAACGAGATTCTCCAGGGCGCAATCGATTTGGAAGATATCGAGCAGTACGAGTCAAGTGGGTCGAGCGAATCAGGGTCGGATAATTCAGAGTATGATGATTACCAGGTGAGTGATGATGATGACGATTTGTTTGATAGAAGTTAGTGTCTGCTAACCATCTAGTAGTATTTGTATATAGTGGTAATAACTATGGACTTTAGCGTCTAACAGAGGCTGCGTGCTAATAAGCCAGAGAGGATTCAAATGGGTGCAGAAAACTACCGCTGGACAAATGGACTATTTTCGGCATTGCAGATCTTTCACGCTATTATGTTCGAGTAAAACCGTGTTAATCCCAGAGTGTTGCCCTTTCCAGCACTCTAAACTCACATCAATAGCATTCAGTGTGATGTGCAGCCCAAACGCTGAGATTGGAGCGAGCCAGGCAGCTTTTGAGTGCTTGAGGGCATTAAAAATACCTCAGGCTTTCAAAGAGGTTCGAAATCTGACCGTTTACAAGTATCGGTGGCAACGTTTATGCGAAAACATGTATGGTGGGGTGAGGTGTGTAGAGGGACCATAGCAAAAGCACTATACAGGCTATTAAAGGTAATCAGATGGGAGGTATTTAGCAATTGTCTCTCAGGAATGCTTTATTCTACCAGTCACGCTCTGGAACCCCCTTGAGATTGTGTATGGGTGGAGTGTGCAGACCAATTGAGATTATGGAGTGATTCAGGCTACCACAAGTAATTGGAGTGGTTCAGGCTATTATTAGCGTTCAGACGGGTTAGTCGGGGGTCAGAAGACCCTAGAGACAGTACTACTAGTGATAACATGTATAGTGGGGTGTGCAGATGCGACTCTAGGTAATTTGACTACTTTAGGCACTTTAGCGCAATGGAATCGTAAAAAGTCAAGAAAAGAAGAAATATTTATAAAGAGTTGAGTACTGTAGTGCGGGGGAGAAAATTTTACGTTGGCCAAAATGCAGGCTAAACTCAGGTATATCTAGCTGATATAGTGATTTGCTATGGATCGCTTGGAATCAATCTTGACGATGCACTCTTGTTGCCGCCGCTAGGAGATAAATGCATTCCTGATTGATCCGCTGTCAGATCAGGGCAAGGGCTGGCATGCATGAGCCTTGCCATTTGGTCTTTGTTCAGCAATCTCGGAGATCAAGCGCGCTGATGGGGCTGAAATTTTGCAGACTCGCTAGTATCAGTGGCTGTATCTAAAATTCATTCTAAAATACACCGCAAGGAGGGCTGATCCCTCGCAAGTGCCCCTCACTTGACGCCACAGGCGCCACATTTCAGATCAAAGACGTAATCAGCGCGCACCCAACAACTCTTCATGCTTCGTACTCTTTGCACTGCGCGCGTTGCCGCACTGCGCAGCCGTGCCTACGCCACGAGCTCTGATTCCGTCAAAGTGACTCTCCCCGAGGGCACCTTCTCGTACTATGAGCTCGACAACAACAGCATCGACCTCGAGGTCACCCTCTCCAAGGAGGAGTTGCTCGACATGTACCGCGAGATGGTTGTTGTGCGCCGTATGGAGATGGCCGCCGACGCCCTCTACAAGGCCAAAGAGATCCGCGGTTTCTGCCACTTGAGTATCGGTCAGGAGGCAATTGCCGTTGGTATCGAAAAAGCAATCACCAAAAAGGACAGTATCATCACTGCCTACCGCTGCCACGGTTTCGCATACTTGCGCGGCACCCCCGTCCACGAAATTATCGCCGAGTTGCTCGGTAAGGAGACTGGATGCTCCAAGGGTAAAGGTGGATCCATGCACATGTTTGGCCCCGGTTTCTACGGTGGTAACGGTATCGTTGGTGCCCAGGTCCCTCTCGGTCTGGGTCTCGGTTTCGCTCACCAGTACAAAAACGAAGGCACTGCATGTTTTGCCCTTTACGGTGACGGTGCTGCCAACCAGGGACAAGTCTTTGAGGCCTACAACATGGCCAAATTGTGGAACGTGCCCGTCATTTTTGCCTGCGAAAACAACAAATACGGAATGGGTACCTCCGCCTCTCGCTCCAGTGCCTTGACTGAGTACTACAAGCGTGGTCAGTACATCCCCGGTCTCAAGATCAACGGTATGGACGCCGTTGCCTGCTACGCCGGTTCCAAATTCGCCAAGGAGTACTCTACCTCCGGCAAGGGTCCCCTCGTGCTCGAGTACGAGACCTACCGTTACGGTGGTCACTCTATGTCTGACCCCGGTACCACCTACCGTACCCGTGAGGAAATTCAAAACATGCGTTCGCACCACGACTCCATCACCGGTCTCAAGACCCGTTTGATTGAATTGGGTGTCGCCGACGAGAAAGAAATCAAGGCTATCGACAAGGAAGCCCGCGCTTTTGTTGATGCCGAGACCAAGCAGGCCGAGGAGGCCAAGTTCCCTTCTACCGCTCCCGAGAACTTCTTCAGCGATGTCTACGTGCGCGGTTCTGAGCCCCCTTTGTTCAGAGGACGTATCCCTGAGGAGAACTTTTCTTTCAACAACTAAGCAGCCAGATAACTTTATAGGCAGCTAGATCAAGATATATACTGACATACAAGCAGGCTTTTTCTCATCTATTTCCATGTATATAGCCCCGCATAGTCTATATTTGTACATTAACATGACGCTGTGGCAGTACCATCCGTGAATGGCGAGAGCATACCCCAGAGATGTACAAATTAAGCCAAAAAACTAGAGCGATATTGAATTTAACTGTACGTACTAATCAATAAGATATAGTGTTATTTAATAGACCAGTTCAAAGCTTATGGGCGTGTAGGTACTGAGGCGGGGGTACACATAACGGGTCTGTTCTAGCTGATTGGTTTGCATTCTGGGTGGCCGATCACTACGCCTGAGCTAATACCTAGCGGGTCGCACCCTATCTCCCACCGTCCCGCTATGTCTCACCTAGACGTCCCGCCTACGGTCCCGCTAGATGCGACCCGCTCACCTATATAATCCACTTGTCCCTCCCAACATGTCTGTATGCTTTTATTCTTTCTCAAACCTTTCCTGAAAGTCCAGGCTCTCGTTAGCCTCGTGACCTTCATCAGCCTTGTGCTCACTGCTGTACTACTCTGCTCCTGCGTTTCCACTGGCCTTCGGCACATTCCACTCGTTAGCTCACCTGCTAATAGTACTATTGACGTACGAATCGGGTACCTGGGTATCTGTATCGACTCCAACTGCTCCACCACCAGCTGGGGTCACGTCAACTCCACTGCTCTCACTACTGATATTTCGGGGAACGTAGCTCTGCAGTTCCGCGATCATGCTGTGCGCCCCTACTTTGTGGTAATCAGTCTTTGTACCATGCTGTGCTCGTCTATAGTCGGTCTCATGTCCCTCTGCGTGGGCCAGAAAATGAACCTCAACCCCGTTGCCCTCGGGCTCCTCGCCGCGTCGTGGGCATGCTCGGTGATCTCCGCTGTATGGCAAGAAGTCGCAGTGCACACCTCAGTCGTTTTCCTCGGTACTGTCAAGGGCACCCAAGCCTCGGGTATGGTCTGGGCTACTGTAGCTCTCTTGACAATTGCAGTCATAGGACAGGCACTTAAACGGCAAACTATCGATCCCAGAACGGACTTGCCTCGTGAAAAAGTGTAGGTATTGATGATTAGGATTAGGTACATGGTACAATAATTAAATACAGTGTGTGTGTGTGTGTGTGTGCGTGTGTGCAGGGAACGCCTTTACATGGCAAAGCATTCTTCGTTGAATTCCACATAATTTCTTGTTTTTGTGAGGTTACCAGCAACCTCTTTACGCACAGTGTCGCACATGGGTGCAGGTCCACATACAAAGAAGCATGTTGGTCCAATGCTATCTTCAATGTGTGAGTTGGTGATTTCCGGTAAATTGGGCCTGCCATATGTTACAATCTCATCACCATGCAGTTTTTTCTCTTGGTCGACTTCAGGGCATCCTCTGGTAACATATATCGTCAAGAGAACACGACTGTCTTGCTCCATTTGGTCAATGAGCTCACTGAAGGTATCCAGCCAAGTGGTATTGGGAACCGTCCAGTAAACGTAGAAATTCTGAAAGGAGCTTGAGCGGCAAGCCGTTTCCAAGTGTGAAAAAACACCGGTTATACCGACACCGCCAGCAACAAACACTAGCTCGCGGAAATGTTTTTTATCAAAGTCGTGGCCATAGGGCCCCTCTACCCACACAGGAATAGTCATGGAGCCATTATTCTTCCGGACCATCTCCAGTACTTGTCTAGTACGACCATTACGTGCCTTTACATAGAGCTGGGCGCGGGATCGTTTGGTACCCTTGACGACCGTAAAGGGGTGCGGGTTGAGAAACTCAAAGCCTTTGAGGAAATGAACAAACACATAGGTTCCTCCACTAGGAAGCCACCTGTTTGAGTGATTAAGATTAATTTTGAGGATCTCGTCGCCTTCCTCGGTAATATCAGCGTGGGCATAGATACCAGACCAAATGACCTTCATGATACGCACAATGCGCTCGAAAACCCAGAAAATGATGGTAATGTAAAACGGAATAAGCGCCAATTGGAAGTATGAAATGTGAATATAAACGCAAACCATGACAACCACCGCCAAGATAATGTGAGTAGCGCGGAAGAAATCGTACATCTTGGAACGAATAGAGCGGTTGCCCAAGAGGCACATGATACCAGCGGCCAAAGTAGCAGTCTGTGCGGCAATCCAAGGCGCAAAAGAGTGCCATTTCATCATGTAGACGCCTGCCCATTGACCCCATTTCGAGTAGCATGCAGCGTGGATAACAACGTCCAACAAGAACAAGCGGCCAAGCGCACGGTGCCAGTGGTTGAAAATATCATAGCCCCACCCAGTGGCCCACATTAGGATATTACTTTTGGACGCAAATAAAACCAGGACAGGGAGCTTGTACATGGCAAAGTAGCCGGACCGGTAGCCAATGAGCTTGGTGATAGCCTCGACTTGAGTTGGGTATGAGAATTCAGTCGTCACAAAGTCATAACGAATAAACAACAACACCAAACTCAAAATGGTATAGCACGCAATGAGTAGCGAGTGCAGCCGAGGTGGGAAACTCAAATCCCAGTTGGTAACCTTGAGGGGAATCGCGACAGGGACGGCGCGTTTATAGCCAAAAAGAGCAGGAATAGCCACGTATTTACGGAACCTCCGCGAAAAGTTGCTGTTGTTGAACTGCTGGAAGACAGCTGGTGCCATGTGCTTGAGCAAGTTGAGCAATGCCTGGAGCAAGACAATACCACCAATGAATCCCACCGTAGCAGCGCCATAGATGTTAGATGCATAGATATTAGTGTGGTATGCAATGCCTGCCTTGACAACTTTTTTTGTGAGGATCTTGTCGGGGCAGTAAAAGGCACCCTGTTTGTTAGCAGCCGCCTCATCAAAGGAGGTAGTCAGGGGCTCCTGCTCGAGCATTGTGGTCACTGCTTCGTATGAGTACTCAATGGGCCGGCCAGTGTAATTGCGCGCAGCCATATCCAACGCATTCCAGCTTTGTTTACCGGCATTGTCGACGCGGGACAAGTTACTTGCCTTGGAGACACACGCGTGGATAGACTTGAGGTAGTCTTCGCTTCCATAGAGGCACACGTGCTGCTCATCAGTTAGTCCAGTGGGGGTTCTTGTGCCATTGGTGCAGGAATCCAGCGCTGCATTAGAGACTACAATGGCATTGCAGATATTAAAAAAGTAGTCTGATGTGAACGCTTGTGTACTGGCTATAAGCCCTAGTACGGGTATCAGAAGCTTCATGCCTTGGGGTATGTGTATGTCACTCTTGCCTGGTGGACTACTCGTGCACCTATATAGGCTGTGCACAGTGTCTGAAGTTGGTGTACATATACGTGCATATGGTTGCATCAAGCACCCTCGTGCATGTGAATCTAAGGTTGGCTACCGCTATACCCCGCGTTTATCTTGAATTTGTGAAGTAAAATCACGTTATCCATGCTCTGATTCAATAATTAGCTCAAATACGGGTCTTTTTGAGGGAGAATTCGCTATGAAACGCGAAATCTGGTGCTCATGTGCAGTGCATGCATATGCATAACGTCTTTAACCGCAATAAAGGCAGTGAAAAAATTGTAAAAAAAGCCAAACATGTTGCGAAAAAAATATCTAAAAATTAGTTGCAATACCAAAAGATGCTCTAGTATTAAATAAATCGCGTTAAACTTTCTGCCAGACGCTTTTGAGCAGATTCGTCTCCACAAAGGATTATGCAAACGACAAAGCCAAGGCCAAGCCAACATATCAAAGTGGTTCCCAACACTACAATCACGTTAAATTGCCCCGTAAGGCCTGCTAACCTACGAAAAGTATCTGTGGTTAATTATAGAAACAGTTTCAGAATTGGCACCTCTTGGAAAGCATGCACGACCTAAACAAGGAATAAAGACTACAGCACTATTACCTGATTTGTTTTCCTTGTGTGAAAAAGTGAGTACACTGTATTAATAAAAATTTTAGAAAAGCATGTGATCTTTGACCCAGGTTAGACCTGGAAAGTTGACCGAGGCACAAAAGGCCGTTGATCTGGGCAGTAACAGTGCGGCTCTAGAACCACAACATGTAGTTTCATTAGAGCGAGTTTCGAGTTAATTTAAGGATTTAACGGTGTAAACAAACAATCAATTTACGTACAGCTAGGACGACCGCGGTATTGCCTCTAGGAGAGCGTGACGACGGTTATCTGGAATGGAGCTATTTATAAACCATATCGGCACCACTATCAAGATGGGCCTCTCGAGCAAATTATGACGCAACTCTCAGAACCACATGCGATTTCTTGTGAACTAATGACGGGAAAAACTCTTGAAACTTGTTTACTTGTATCTACATTGAGGATGCTTTAGAATGTTTTGCATAGACTTGTTTTCGCTTGCTGAAACTTTGAAACATGGCTATGCGGCTAAATATATTTTTATAAAGGGGTGAGACGGGAATACATTGCCAACATAGGCCACGTAATTACTAAATTCTCTATAGCTGCAACAATTGGTAACTCTACGAAAAAAGAAGTGTGTGTTTAGGTTTCATACCGTATCACGCCACATGACCGCTTGCACGAGACGAAGTACAAATTAGTTAAGACTTTGCATACGCCTGAGACATAAACAGCCTGATCATAACGTTTCAATAAAGGTAAAGTGCTGAAACGGTTTGCCGAGTGGGCTGATTTGGTTGCATGCTAGGCGAGCTGGTAGGTTGTTTAGCTACTGAAGGGGCCTGTGAATTGATGGTGATAACGGCAAATCAGTGAGATAAGCCTTTAACGAATGGCAGGAATATCCAGATTATTACAGAATTTCTATGAGCATACACACACCACGGACGCCAGAATCGCATCCATAATCTAATGTCTGTGCAGGAATATGCTATCAACCTACTAGATGGACACTGAAATATTGAGTATCCTCAATTGCTCGCCCGTGGGCTACGGCTTAGGAATAATCCTAAGAAATCTATCTACAATTAAGCACTAGCAGCTAGCAGTCTATTGGGAAGCAGACAGGCAAGATTTGAGCTGGTCCATATACCACTGGCACACGCGCATGTCACCGTTGTTTTGGTCCATGCACTGAGTGAGGTTACGGGCGTCCAGGTCGCACTTGGCGTTCTGGGTCTGAGAGTACTGAGCCTGGTTCTGAGCAACGGGGGCGGCCTCGTACTGCTGAGGGGCGGGCTCGCTGCGGCCGCCAAAGATGGAGGAAACACCGTTGGCCAAAGTGTGACCAACAGCGCTACCAACGGCAACACCAGCGGCGGTAGAGGCCATGTTGGCAAAGAGACCGGGCTGCTGCTGCTGCTGCATGGGGGGAGCGGCAGGAGGGTAGTGGGTCTGAGCGTGTGTGGGCGCCGCAGCGGTGTGGGCAGAACGAGTCTGAGTGCGCTGAGCGGGAGCGGATCTTCCACGAGAACGAGGCATGATTGTGTGTTTAAAAGAGAAGGGGCGTTTGCTTATATACCCGAGAGAATCCGCTCGAAGTTGCCACTATTAGGTGGCGTTGGGTGGTTCCCTGCATAGTAATGGGGTATTGGCCGAGGGGTACTGGCCGAGCTCGCACCGATATTTACAATTCATGTATTTCGCCAAAATTCAGAAATCGCGTGCATTCGAATTGACGGTTACGGCGAGAGTTTCCCATTGAGCTGTCAATGGACCTGCATGCGTCTCATGCATGGGGAGGTACATAATTTTCCGAAATTCAGTATTAACTCATGGCCTCGATACAAGAGCTTTCAAAGGTATCTACAAGGTCAATTGTGTGCGGTGGCAAGGGAGCTCTTCCGCTGAGCTCACAGAGTACCAGAGACGGGTGCCTGGCCTGGACATGTCTGGATGACCAGTAATATGTTCTTGAGCTAGCTACAGTTACAGCGAAATCTCACACCTGGATACTCACTACCAATTTACTACATGTAGGTTCCAGAACATTCATGGTCCTTCTATCTGCTGGATTACAGGCTATGAGAGAATTTGCGTTAATACAACGGGTGGGTCTGTGCATAGTTCTCGGAAGGGTTTGTCTGAGGATATGAAAGCATGTATAGTTATCCGATACACGGCTCCTGGCTCATCTGCAACGAGCTAGTGTGGTAGGTACCCCTAGCCTCACCTATGGACATCTGGTGGGATGAGAAATCGATGCAATACAATGGAACGGGGCACATGTATATGGTTGAGAAGTATTTACTACTTTGAACCCAAGAGTATTCGTAGCACACGGCATTACAATCGGCATAGTACGGGGCCAATAATTTATGCATATCTACCTACTACAAACCTAATGAGAGCACCTGTTAACTCTCAGTCTTTATAAACTTTTCAGATTCTCTGTGCATCGTACGAGACACTCGACCTGGTGGAGCCGTCCTAACCTAACACTTCCAGTTTGGCGATGATCCACCACAGCAGATAAAAGAGGATCTACTGCGTAATTGAATATAGAGCTTAAAGTAGAAACAGATACCAGAAACAAATACATAAGCCTGTTGCTATGATGCCTACGCCTTCACTCGCTCAAGCTTTACTACCCCACAAGTCATCCTGAAAGCCACAGCCTAAACAGCCCACTGAGGTGTCTATATGCCCATCGACTGGCCACAGGACGAACCCATTAAACCCAATTCTGTTGCACCTTTTAGGTGACATTTTCTGAGATGGGGCACAGCTCGGTCCCCTGTACCGGAATAGTTCATCCTGGGTTCCAATTATCCAATAGGGCATAGAAGCCTATACCGTTAGGCATGGCTTTCCATCAGCAGTATTTGGATTTGGGCCAAGGGGTGGCTGGGTCTGTCAATTACCAGGGGGTCCATTCTACAGCTGCCACTAATTTGTCCGGTTCCGCGGCTTTTTGGACACCAGTGTAGCTCAGGGAGAGCTAGCTGGCGCCACTAGCCTCAGACTTTCCTGTACCAATCTATATAAAAAGCGCCCGTTTTCTTCAGCAATTGGTTGTTCCTATGCCAAAGCTGGATATCCTGTGGGAAACAAAAATACCAACAGCGGAGCGCTCAAATGCCAAATTCCCTAGCAAATACTGGCCAGATCAATGTCCAAGCTAGGGATTATGGGCTAATAAACCAAAGGGTGGTGCAACATAGCTGCAACTGCGGCACACAGTGAGTTAATGTCTCCAGGCATACACTCAGCTTTCACGTCAGTATACAGGGTCATGGCTCAGTCTGTGACCTACCCAGCACAATGCTGTATAATATTCACCAATAAATGGTGAAATCGCCAAACAATGGCAAGATACCCGACTACTTCAGCCAAATGTGAGGTACCTTTTGAACTATCTAATGGACCCACCAAAGTAAGTGAGAAGGATCCCCAGCAGAATTGATTGCAATATCAAAGCTGGGAGTATGATCGTTTTGTCGTAGATCGGTGATTGCAGTAGAGGGGACATCACCAGTAGGCGCCAAGAGCAGGTGCAGAGAGGATCCTCCTCCTTGGAAGCTGTGTAGATGGAGCTGTGCAGAAATGCGAGGAGAGAGGATGATAAATTCGGTGAGCTGGGAGTCCTTCTTATACTAAGAGTACAAACTCGAGTTGCCCATCCAGACATACCTCTAGATACCCAGTTGGGTAACCTCAATTGGGAGGGTTAGGCAAGGCATCAAGGCTCTCTAGATTAGCATGTACACGAGATATATACGTGCTTCCGATTTAATAAAAGCGGTAACTACGGATAGGTCAGGGTAAGATGGTAGCATTGGTAGCCCGCTCAAGAGAAGCCCCAAGTAACAGAATGTTTTAGTGTTTAACGTTTACTTAGCTTGTTTGAATTGTATCCATTTAGCTTAGTTGAATTTTATCCATTGTTTTCAATTTTTTACGCGGAGTTTTATAGTGACGTCCAACTGGTGCGTTACAACACCTGTTTTCCGCTAAAACACCTATAATTGGGTATTTAGTAGCGGAGATATCTATAGTTTGGAGAGCTCTTTTATCTCCAATTCCCGTCAGCCTACCGTAATGGCCGGTAGAGCCATTCAAGGACATCACCTCACAGCTCCTTTCGCTTATGAAGCTGCCAGAATTGGATAAAGTAGTGGCCAAATTCAGGTTCCCGCGGTCCACAAGCCTCACAAATTCTTCTTCTCCCGTAATTTTGAACGGATGGCTGCACCGTAAACCAAAAAAAATGGCCAAAAACCTTACTTTTGCCGAGGTTAGAGACCCCACAGGCAAAGTCATCCAGGTGACCGACCACAACAGCCCAAGTGTGTTCAAAAACATCAAACAAGACTCGATCCTTTGTGTCAAAGGCCGCATGGACCAGGAATTTAAAGTGGAGAGCGTCCAAGTGCTCAACCACGCCGATATGCTCTCGGGCCAGCTCTCTGATACCAAACAATGGCCCCCACAGTACCGGTATGTGCAATTGCGGCAGCCCGATATGCAGCAAATTCTCAGGAAAAGGTCTGCCATTATTAAAACGTGCCGCGATGTCCTAACAGATGACGGGTTCACCGAGGTGGAGACGCCGCTGCTGTTCAAGTCTACGCCCGAAGGTGCACGCGAGTACCTCGTTCCTACCCGTAAAAAGGGTGCATTTTACGCGCTCCCGCAAAGCCCTCAGCAGTACAAGCAATTGCTCATTGCCTCAGGGATCGACAAGTATTTCCAGGTTGCCAAGTGCTTTCGAGACGAGGACCTCAGGGCGGATCGGCAGCCCGAGTTTACGCAATTGGACATGGAAATGGGGTTTTCAAACCACGAAAACGTCCAGGATGTGGTTAAACGCGTTGTTGATGCTGCCTGGAAACACTCGGATACCCGCCTAGAGTGGCAGCCACAGGCACTAACCTACGCGGATGCTATCAGCCGGTACGGTATAGACAAGCCTGATTTACGGTACTCGCTGGAAATTCAGCAGCTGGATGGCGTCTCGAACGTCAACCCTGAATTTCCTGTAGCAGAAGTACTGGTGCTACCGCCCCAGGCAGATATTGCCTACTTGGTAGACGCAGACAAGTACGCCGCGCGTATGCCCAAGTTTATCCAGTTTGAGTCCATTGACAAGCTCAAACAGACAATCACTCAAACTTGCGACATCAAAGATTGGGATGCCATTGAGAAGCTCCAGCTGGTACCAGGTCAGCATGTTGTTTTGGGTGACCGCAGGGCCGGTAACCAGTACGAAAACCCCACGCCTTTAGGCCGAGTCAGGCAGCTGCTTATCGAGAACCAGCCGGATATCGAGCCAGTGAGCCACAGCGTCGCTACTTGGGTCACAAAGTTCCCCCTTTTCGAGCCTATCGAGACTACCACCGAGAATGGGTACCCGGTCTACGATTTCCAATCATTCAAGGCTACGCACCATCCATTCACCATGGTAGATTTAGACGATTACCCGCTGCTCGAGTCAGATCCGCTCGCATGCCACGGCCAACACTTTGACCTTGTGATAGATGGCGTGGAAGTAGGCGGAGGCAGTACCCGTGTGCACGACCCAGAAATCCAGCGCTATATTTTTGAAAAAATCCTTCAAATAAAAAACCCCGACCAGCTATTTGGCCACCTTTTGAGTGCTCTAGCCTCAGGGTGTCCTCCTCATGCCGGGTTAGCCATTGGCCTTGACCGTATGGTAGCCATGATTTGCGGCCGTGAATCCATCAGAGATGTGATTGCATTCCCCAAAACAATTTCGGGCGCAGACCCCATGATTGGAAGCCCCAGCAAGCTCACGCCAGCCCAGCTGCGTGCCTACTCGATCAAATGTACATAATAACAATAATATTAAATATAAATAGTCTATCTGAGCCAGACTCAGTATTAATATTGGTAAACAAACCTAGGGTTCAAGTCACCAGCCTCACGCTTTTGTTGTTCAGAAAGCCGTTCCCATTTCGCATCGGCCTTGCCTAGTCTGCGGTTGCGGTTCTCGAAATAGATTCCGATAAAGTATACAAGGCATGAGATCATACCCACGACAACCATGGCAAGACTGACCCCGTTGCCGAGTGCGTACTGCGGGTTCTTCTTTGCGTCCTGTGCGCGGTAAATGAAAACAGAAATGATACCACCAATGTTACCAAACGCTACTTGCCACGCAGACCCGACCATTTTGCGGTAATGGCCGCTGAAGTTCATGTTGGTCCAGCAAACAATGATGGGCATTGAGCCGTACATACCGAGACAAATCAAAAAGCATGCCGCGTATCTGGCATGGATATAACCAGTTGAATCGAGTCCCAAAAGCATGGCGAACCCTACAACACCGAGAAGTGCACCGAAAAACGTAAACAGGTAGCGGTGACGGGCGAAATCAGAGCACGCAGCCCAGATCATACCGCCGCCAAAACTGGTAATCCAGGGGAAAATCGAGTAAATCTGGGTCTTGACGCTCGAGTAGCCAAACCCCTTGATAATGGAAGGCGCAAAGTATGCGTATCCATATGCAGGAACAATAGTACCGAAATACATCATGCCGGCACACCAGACCTTCCATTCAGTGAAGACACGGAAAATGGAGCCGACCTTGATGTTATCCTCGGCATGCGACGCACCCTGGTCCAATGCGAGTTTTTCGCGAATGAAGCTGCGCTCGTTTTCCTTGAGGAATTTAGCCTTTTCGGGGAAATCAGCAATGATAAACAGCATGATGATTGCAAGGAAAACGGTGATGGCACCTTCGATAATGAAAAGCCATCTCCACGAGCTGTACCCCTTTGCACCATCAATAGAGTCTACACCGTAGGCAATAAGACCACCAAACGCGCCAGCCAACGAAGTCGAACTGAAGAAAAAAGTGTAGCGTTTTTGAGCCTCTTCGCGGCGGTACCAGGTGGACAAAAGGTAAAAGCATCCGGGGAACATGCCGCTTTCAAACAAACCGAGCAAGAAGCGAATAGCGAGCAGCTGGCCGTAGGTATGGATGAAACCCAGGCACAAGCAGCACACACCAAAGCAAATCATGCACCCCGAAAGCCAGATCGAAGGGCTCAATTTTTTCAAAAAGAAATTGCTAGGGATTTCAAACACAATGTATGGAACAAAAAAGATACACAGGGCGATGTTGTATTTTAAAGAAGCAGTGGAAAGGTGGAGGTCTTCAGCCATGCCGTAGACAGCAGCATTCGAGATATTGACACGATCCAAAAACGCCAACAGGTAGAGAATACAAATGGGAGGGATGATGCAGAGATCCTGTTTGATCATTAGTTTTGTGCGGTTAACTCCGTATTTCGCCGCCAGCTCGTCGATGGCTGATTGCGTTTGGTTGGCATTGAGCTGCTGGATATCGTAATTGGCCGTGGGCTCGCTATCTAGCGAAGCCTCGAACTTTTTCGGCGATTCGTGTGGTGAGAGCGGCATCTCAAAGTTGCTGCATTTGCGGGATCAGCCTGCTTTATACGGATCTGCAAGCGCTTGAAAATCTCATGCATGAGTCAAACTAAAAATTGCGGGGTGCATTATATCGGCAAAGTGGGAGGTTGGTGTTGCTTCATGTTGGGGCAAGTGCCACGCAGAATAATTAGAATGCAAGTATATACCGACTGTATCTTTGTGCATTTGTTTTTCTGTGCAATATAATTACACCGGCGCAGAGTTAGTTGGGGAGGTGGCCGTGAGTCACCGATACCGGGCCTCCAAAGCGAGCATGCATCATGCAGTTATATGCAGAGATAGAATAAGGGGAGGATCCTGAATAAGGCAAAAGCTGATTGGGGCTCAGGGTTTGGTGGGTGGGTACATACAGGCGGACAGTGGGTAGCTAGAGGGTGGGCAGGCGACCTCACTCACTTGCTTGATTGCGTTTTCGCGATCAATTGCATCGTAACCAGATCAATGTGATTGCAAAATAGCGAATATGGCAAGAGTTAAAATGAGCTAAAATGACAAGTAAAGGCGTCTCGGAATTGCCGAGTGATCTACATCCGAATACCTGATCCCTAATCCTGATTCACATGGTGTATTAAATGGCTGGTTGAGGAGACAAGTATAGGCAAACAGACTAACAGTTTTGAATCAAATGCTGCATACCTCCCAGTTGATGATTTGAAGATAAGAGATCAGCTTGAATAAGCTCAAGAGCCTTTCAAGATAATTTAGTCCTCATGGGAGGAGTCTGGTAGAGGCAGCCAGTCGCGGTTTAAGCATCCGCGTTTCGTCATAGTCAACTAAATCTCCAAACCATTGATGAGAAATCCATAAAAGTACCTTGATTCAGGTTGGGTCGAAGCAGTACCCCATGTAGCTATCTATTAAGGCAGGCAGAGTCACCAGTCCAGTCAAGTAGCCAATGCATTCTGAAGTCTATAAGCTATCGAAGTACTCGCTAAGCTTGCTAAAAATCATAGAAACAGTCTGGATTAGGTCGATTTTCATACTGGCTTCTTGGAGAGCATCCCAGATCAGCTACCTAGTCACGCAGGCACACTAGGCTGGTACTCATGCGAGCCCAAATGAGGAAGATACTTGGAGGCAGCACAGCCCACGCTTTATCGTTTTGTGGTATCTCAAGAGTATATAATACTAACTCGGTATTCAGATATGGAGTTGCGAAATTTATAGAGACAAGAAGTTCCCGATTGAGCGCCTCCATTGCCTTTTCTCATGGACCTGGGTATGTGTTAGCCGATTAATCCCACATTAGAGTCTATATATCCAATGATGGTTTCGTAAAAGGGTGTTGTTTCTACGGATTCAACTCCATACGCGTTGTCCCACAGAATGTTCAGCTACCCAGTCAGGGACACCCCTGTGCCGGTTAGGGAATCCCAAAGGGCAATGGGATTTATATAATTTCCCCGAAATGCCTGAAAACAATCCATGCATATCACTTGAATCAGGTTTAACACCCAAAGCCCTCGCCAGGCCTAAAATAAAATTGCTAATAAGAATGTAATATAAATACGATGCATTATGCTATTTTCTTTGTGTGTTTTCTGGAGTGAGGCGAGGCTAGGGTTTGTATTTTTATTGTGCTTCTTTTAGCTCCTTTGAGAATTCCGCATCTCCCTCGTCAATATCGTAATTTACCGGCCTTCTGCTTCTGAGACGCTTCAACGTCTGATTGCGGGCCTCCTGAGCCTTCTGAGCCGCCAATTCCTCCTGAGCCCTTTGAGCTTCCCGGGCGGCCAGTACCTCCTGGGCTTCCTGGGGCGTCAGTCCCTGGTCCTCCAGGCCTTTTAATTCCTCGTACTGCTTCAGAGATAATCCATACTCTTTGAGGCAGTGATCGCACATCCAATATGTGTACCTGTCTATACTCCTGGTCAACTTACCGCAGCTCTTGTGATACCACCGAATAGGACATTGCGTGTTTTCACATTCAATCATATCCTCTTTTCGATCAGTTTTGCAGGTACACCACTTGTAAGGTTTACGATCTTGTTTTCGGCGCTTTGTGGATTTCTTTTTAGATGCACTTTTTTCTGTTTTGCGTTTTTCAGGTGTACTTGCAGCCTTAGTGCTCTTTTCTGGCGCAGCAGATTGGGGCGGTTGGGGCTTTCCCAGTCGAGCCGACCTTCTTGGCGCAGGGGGTGAAGGAGTTTCTGTAGGAGTTTCTGGCACAGACTCTGGCACAGGCTCTGGCACAGGCTCTGGCGTAGGATCTGGCACAGGCTCTGGCGCAGGCTCTGGCGTAGGATCTGGCACAGGATCTGGCACAGGCTCTGGCGCAGGCTCTGGCGTAGGATCTGGCGCAGGCTCTGGCGCAGCTTCTAGTGCTACGGCTTGGCCAGACTTGTTCACTCTGCGACTTCTACGAGGTGCTGTGGTCTTTGAATCTGACACTTGAGCCAATTGCGTTGGTTCAGATGGAGGTACCTCTGTGGCTCCTTCTGCTTTGTTGAGATCTTGAACATCTGTGTTGGAAGCGGGCTCCACCTGCTCATTGGCATCTGAGCTCGAGACACTACCTGTTCTGGCAATACGAGTAGATGCACTGCGCCGAGTCCTTGCACTTTGTCGAGGTTGAGCATTTTTTTGTTTATCGGGCACCGGATCTGCTACCACAGTCTCATCATCGGGAGACTCGGGCTCATTGGGAACTTCCGCGGGATCAGACGACTCCTTTTCGTGCACACCGTTTCGGGCTTCGGGTTCCCCTTGGGGCTCCCCTTGGGGCTCCTCTTGGGGTTCCTGTTGCGTTGTTTTGTCTTGTGAGTCCACATCCTCGATGGGGCTCTGCGGGCTTGACGGGGGCAATCCCTCTCCTTCGCGCACGAGTCGTTTTGTGTACTCTAATTTTATGAGCGTTTTTTTTTTTAAATTTGCAAGAAACGCGGAAAGCTCTTGTTTGGGATCGTAGCCTGGCGTCTTGATTATGGATTCGTCACGCTTGAGCTCCAGCCCAAACAGGTCTTTTTTATCAGCGACGACTTTTTCGAATCGCTCAAGTTTTGCATTATCGCCGCACTGCTGCAGCAGATAATGGACCTGGTGGAGTGATTGGATATCATTCACGAAATCCATTTGTGTGGAATGCAATGTTTGTCAGACGCGTCAGAACCGTAAAAATGACCACAGAAGGTAGACGCAGCTTTTAGAGAATTCTCCTTGAAAAATGGTGAATTAATTTGGGTGAATTCTGCAACCTTTACCTTTTAAGTTTTGTGGGGATGCTTCACGTCAGCTCACAGGCGTACGGCGCTGCTCGCGCCTACGGCTCGCTGCTGCTGACATGAACGTCAAGGAAGAAGAAGGAGGATTCGAAGACGACGTTAGCCTGAGCCCTGCGAGCCCGCCTCCAGTAAAACCTGAAGACGAAGATGACGATAAATACGAGGACGCCCTTGACCTCGATACTGCGCAGATGAACAACAAAGTGTGGCTCGTGCGGATGCCGAAATTTTTGATGGATCAATGGCGCGATATCGACCAGATCGGAGGCCGGGAACTCGGAAAAGTGCGCATCCGACAGGGCCCCAACGACCAGTGGAAAGTTAGGCTGCAGCTGAGCGACCAGCCGCAGACCCGTGATCTACCCCACAATTATGACCTGACGCTGGTGCACCAAACCCTCGAAAATACCTATGTTTTCAAGGAAACAGAGCTGCCGAAAAAACCGGGAGAGCCCTCTGCCAGCGCTAGCAGCAGCGTCATGGGCCCCAGCGAGCCCCGTGACTATACCCCCGTAGTGCGCAATGTGCTGAAACGAACGGCGCTGGTGGGCCAGGCAGTGCACGAATGTGTTGTTACACCCGATTTCAAGGACCCCAATTACCCCAATGTCATTGCCAAACGCAAAAAACTCGAGCAGTACAAGGACCCCAACCGCCAGGTCACTCTCCTCAAGGACCATTCCGGTGTCGGTGGCTTGAAATACGGTGCCAGCATGCGCCAGCAACGGTCGCTCATCAAAACGCAGTCCAAGCGTGATATGTACCGTAACGGTGACGGTAAAGCTACGCGTATCCCCAAGAACGAGTTGCTCGATAAACTGTTCAAGCTGTTTGAGGAGCTCGAGTTTTGGCCGCTCAAATCTTTGCGTGAACGCACAAAGCAGCCGGAACAGTACCTCAAGGAAGTGCTCGATAATATTGCTATCCTCCACAAAAAGGGACCCCAGGCCAATAAGTATGGGCTGAGAGAAGAGTTCAAGAGCATGAGCGGCAGCCAGCAGTTGCCCAGCGAGATTATCGGCAACGACTTGTTTGGTTCGCAGAATGCTGATGTGGATGACGACGATGACGATGAGATGGTCGATGTCATTTAAGCAGGCGATTTACCCAATACATCTACTGGAGCCGCCAGTTACTCATAATCATATTTTATTATATACCGATATTTAACTAGACTTGTTGTCTACGAATAGCCGTGGGGCACACAGTGGGCTAATGTAGCCAGGGCTGAAAAAATTCATGAGCTACGGTTCAGGCCACAGTGCTGACTATATTAAGGTGGATGAGACATGATTTTATGGGCAGCGGATTTGGATTTGGGCACTGTAGAGTCTAGGTCAAGGCACAGACAATGACAGAGTACTGCTCAGCACGCCCGCAGCTACCGCTCTGTCATACTATAGTAGAATAAATGTTATATACAAGCTGATGAGCTCTACTTGTAGTCGAATTATGGTGGACAGGGACATCCGGCTGGAGCTTTACCGGGCCCTGAGCTACTGGTGCCATCCTACTGCCACCAAAGTCACACAATCCTGTTGTTGTAGCATGAATTGATGTTCCATTAGACCATTTCGCCTCGTCAACGAATGCGGTGTTTGGTTTCTCGCCTATCCCTAGAGGGCATTTGGAGGTCAGGCAGCGCTACAGACGATGGCCGTGATATAGAGTCAAAACTGAGCCTGATAAAATTTGAGTCATCTGCCATCATGTCTCCTATAGAAATATATACTCGGTTAGCCTAAGCCTTCTCAGAATGTGAGGTAGCCTAGTATGAGCCTAGAGGTATCAGACCGAGCAAACCTATCGCAACAGTCAATTAGCTGTGATAACTACTTGTTTATAACCCTATTTCTATACTTGGCATCAATCTATCGCCAGATTTTGGCACTGTCTACTAACCTAGTTGTGCCAGACTAGTCTAACTAGCTAAACACAAGGGCCAATCTCAAAATCTTCTCATGAATTTTCGCGCTGTTTTGCAAGAATCTACCAAGTTTATAGGCTCTCCGCTATTTGGCGATTTTGCTCTGCCCACTACCCCACCAGGCACATGCGTCAAACACAGTAGACCAAAGGGTGCTCAATTTCGCCAAGACGGTACCCCTCTGTAACTCTAACTAAAATGTCCCATACTTCCACCTCCACACTCTATAAAAATCTAAATTTTTCACTCTATACTCTGCCCCTTTGCCTCCCGATACCGCCCTGGTACTTTCATCCCTCTCCACAGTGACTAATTGACCCCTCTTCCTCATGTCTGATCCAAAGCGTAAGTTACTCCGTTTGAAACAGGAAAACAAAACTAACTAGCTCTTCCCTTTATTTACCAATTCGCAGCCGGTGCGGTTGCCGGTGTCTCTGAAATTCTCGTCATGTACCCCTTGGACGTTGTCAAGACCAGAATGCAGCTCCAGACCGCCGCAAAGGGTTCCCCCGAGGCCTACACCAGCATGCTCGACTGTTTGACTAAAATCGTTAAGCACGAAGGCTTCTCCAGACTCTACAAGGGTATCTCCGCTCCTATCCTCATGGAGGCCCCCAAACGTGCCGTCAAGTTCAGTGCCAATGACGAGTGGGGCAAGTTCTACCGCCGCGCTTTTGGCGTTGAGAAAACCACGCAGCCATTGGCCATTCTGACCGGTGCCACTGCTGGTGCCACAGAATCGTTTGTGGTTGTGCCGTTTGAGCTGGTCAAAATCCGTCTCCAGGACCGCAACACTACATTCAAGGGCCCTGGCGATGTAATCAAGAACATTATTCGTACCGAAGGAATTCTCGGTGTTTACAATGGCTTGGAAGCTACCCTATGGCGTCACATCACCTGGAACGCCGGCTACTTTGGTTCCATCTTCCAAATCAAAAAACTCATGCCCAAGGCTACCACCAAGGGCCAAGAGACACGTAACGATTTGATCAGCGGTGCTATTGGTGGTACTATTGGTACTATCATCAACACCCCATTTGATGTCGTCAAGAGCCGTATCCAGTCCACCCCCAAGGTCCCTGGAACTGTCCCCAAATACAACTGGACTTTGCCAGCCCTCAAGACCGTTTTTGCTGAGGAAGGATTTGCTGCTCTCTACAAGGGATTCTTGCCCAAGGTGTTGCGTCTCGGCCCCGGTGGTGGTATCTTGTTGGTGGTCTACACTAACTGCATGGACTATTTCAGAAAGTACCACTATGGTGCATAAATTACATAAATTACACGCCGTAGCTGAAGATTCTTGGCTGAATATTGGCTGAATAGGATATGTACGTGCCATGTGAGCATGAAGGGGCTCGTTATCAGAGTCTAGCAGGTCAGTACTTGTAGCTCAGCTGTGCACCACTCGTAAGTAGGCACTGAATAAACCACAGCTCTGTGGAATTCGAGTGCAAAAGCTCAGGTTAGTCTGATCCATCGCAGCTTGGATTGGATTCCCTCTTCATGGTTGTGAACTCTTTCAAGTATTTCCCGGGTAGAGAATGGGCTAAACTAGCCCTAGCACTAAGCTTAAATAACCTATCAAATATTATTTATCTTGTAACTCCAGCACAGGCAATCTGGCACACTAGCTAGAGGTCAGTGTAACATCAATTTTATAGTCTAGAATGTGCTCTAGGGGGGCTAGAAAAAGATGCTCATAATACCTCAGTTAAATTAACTCATTCCATGCTCTAAATATTTGCTTGTGCACGTTAATTCACATCATCTAGTGTTGCAATGCTACCAATTTACAGGACTCTCCTTATCAGACTATACCTCCCCCTTACACTGGGCTGCCACCATGGAAACACGTGTTGAGCCCCTAATCTCACTGAATTGGGACTATTTGCTACTGCGGCCGGACCATCTACCCCGCGCTCTTTAAGGTTACCCAAATGAGTATTCAGAGCAAGGACCGATATGGCAATTCGAATTTCAACTTGGGTATAAAGGAACCTCAATTTCTCAATAATTTTCATCTTCTCCTCTCCTCTCATCTGAGCTTAGCTGCTTCTCTCCTCTGTTTTGCCTGCTTTGGCGCCTACTAACCTAGAGTCTTTGGATACCTCAGCTTTGACTGATCTGGTCAATTTTTGCTAAGGTTTATCACTATTCTGGTGGTCTTTTATATATAATTGCACTGTTTAGGTCACATAATGAGCC
This sequence comes from Wickerhamiella cacticola, assembly GCA_030564425.1. NCBI lineage: Eukaryota > Fungi > Ascomycota > Dipodascomycetes > Dipodascales > Trichomonascaceae > Wickerhamiella > Wickerhamiella cacticola. Next base: position 54,302 of record JAJLUX010000033.1, on the reverse strand, counting down.
ATGTCGCTGTATATATCGACGCGAAAGCCCAATACATACCTGGAGACATTGGCTCACTGTGCGCCAGCACAATCACGTTGCACCACTTTGGTTGATTAGCCCATAATCCCTAGCTTGGACATTGATCTGGCCAGTAATTGCTAGGGAATATGGCATTTGAGCGCGCTGCTCTGTTGGTTTATCAGATAGCCCACGGGGTCTCCAGATATGGCATAGGAACAATCCATTATTGGAGTGAATGGGCTATCGTTTTATATAGATTGGTACAGGAAAGTTTGAGGCTAGTGGCGCACCACCACTCTAGGGCTCAGAAATAGTTAGTTACCAGGGGACCAGCTCATCCGTTCACCGGCTGGAAAGGGTACACCCATTGTACCTAGTGGTATAGACCACTACCACTGATTATGGTTCCCTGAATAGTGGCATGGAAACGGTCACCACTTGGCTTACCTCGAGCAACTGGTAATGGAAAAGGTATATAGAGTGCCTGGTGGTATATACCGCTGTATTGGTTAATGCACATATTTCAGTTCATAATTAGCCATGTATGTGAACTAACGCCTGGGTCAGAGCCGTAGTTTAGAAACAAACAAAAGGAACCTTACTAGAGCTGGAACCAGAGCCGCACCAGAACCACAACCAGAACCAAAGCCGCATTAGAACCAGCTGGAACCAGAAACAGAACCAAAACCAGAACCAGTACCAGTACCAGAACCAAAACCAGTACCAGAACCAGAACCAGAGCCGCATTGGAACCAGAACCAGTACCAGTACCAGAACCAGAGCCGTATTAGAACCAGCTGGAACCAGAACCAGAACCAAAACCAAAACCAAACCCAGAACCAGAGCCGTATTAGAACCAGCTGGAACCAGAACCAAAACCAAAACCAAAACCAGAATCAGAACCAGCTGGAACCAGAACCAGAACCAGAACCAGAACCAGTACCAGTACCAGTACCAGAACCAGAGCCGTATTTGAACCAGCTGGAACCAGAACCAAAACCAAAACCAGAACCAGCTGGAACCAGAACCAGTACCAGAATCAGAACCAGCTGGAACCAGAACCAGAACCAGAACCAGTACCAGAGCCGTATTAGAACCAGCTGGAACCAGAACCATTACCAGAATCAGAACCAGCTGGAACCAGAACCAGAACCAAAACCAGAGCCGGTACCAGTACCAGTACCAGCTAGAAACAGAACCAAAACCAGAACCAGAACCAGAACCAGAACTAGAACCGGTGCAAAAACAAAGAGCCCAGCTGAGCCTAAACTGGAGACTTTGTTGATACGATTGTATTATTCGCAACTCCATAATGTCTATATATAAGATAACTGGTCCACATATTTGCGCAATTGCATCACGGTGCCCAATCAAAGAGTTTGAGATGCAGGTCAATTGCTTGCCGGTGAGGGAGAACATATCTCAATTTCATGCTTAATATATTTCGTAGCTTATTTATGCTTTATATGGCTAGGTAGATGCTTATAGGGTTACTGGCGAATACCAGCCTGCTCAAGAACAAGTTTCATGGTCTCCTCGACCTTGTGCTTTTCGCCGCGGATCTCAATGGGCGACAAGTTCTCGCGTGCGTTCATGGGCACAAAAATACCGCACCCGCTACGACTGCGCAGCTTGTTGATGGTGGCACCCATGGGACCAATCACCTGAGAGTAGTGGTTGGGTTTACTGAGCCAGAGGTATCCAATGGTATCGTGCTTGGACAGGTTTCCAATCAGCGACTCAATGTACTTGGCCGCTTCCTCACATGCCTCGTTGGTCTTGCCAGAAAGGGTCCATGTCAATTCAGTGCTGTCGCGCTTCTCTGGAATCTTCTCATACTCCATGGCAAACAGCTTGTCGCCGAGTTCAGGCGCTGGGGGAGTCTTGATGTTGTCCTTTTGAGCATTCGACTTGTTGACAGTGAGGCGGACCTTGAACTTGGATTCAAGCTCTTTGGCAAGCATTCCACGGTTGAACAGCTCAGCGGCAAGGCTGCTGGGCACTTTAACGCTTGCCTGACCGAGGTTCACAATCTCCATGATAGCGGCTTTGGCGCCAGCAACTTGTTCGTCAGAGGGGCCCTTAATGGTAACATTGCAAGGGTTTCCACGCTTGAGATCAATACTAACACCGTGCTTCTCCTCAACAGAGCGTTTGCTAGAACCACCAGGACCAAGCAACACAGTAAACTGGTCAGAGGGGATAGTGAACGCGTCCTTGCACCGTTCTTTGGCCTCGATACTCTCGACCAATTCCTTGATCTGGGCCTCAATGGAGTCAACCACCTTGGAAGGACCGCTCATCTTGATGGTGGTCGAGTTGGAACTGCTATGAGGCACCTGCAAAGTACGAGGGTTGTAGGGCTCAACCTGGCCACCGGCCTTCTCAATGATACTGCGGCGGGTCTCGTTGCTGTGGCCAACAATGAACCGGTGGTACTTGGTGTCAACCTGCATGGTGCGCTCGACATTATCGAGAATCTCCTCAACGGCCGCATTGATGCGTTTGGCAGCCTGGGCAATACCCTTCTTCTCACCAACAATCTTGATGGTAACGGTACCGTCCTCGTTAGGCTCCCGGCTCACGTCAATCTGGGTGCTGGTATCCTGCTTGATAGCGCTGATGTTGGCACCACCACGACCGATAATCCGGTTGAGGGTGTTTGCAGGAACATTGACATCCTGGACCTGGGAGTGGGTTTCCTCGTACTCAACGAGATCCTTAAACTCCTTCTTGGTTTGCTGCACACCCTTGGAGGGACCAGTCAAGACGATTGTGTCGGCATCCTCAGTGGCTTCAGGGCGAGGGAACTGGACGTGGACGTCGTACTTCTCCTTGATACGACGAACAAATTTACCCTTACCACCAATCAACGTGGCATGGTACTTTTGTGGCACCTCAAACTTCTCGGTAACCTCGTCCTGGAGCCTGGCCTCGGTTCTCTCGATTTCTTCCCGAGCTTTACGGACTTTAGGCTCGAGACCACGTAAGGAAATGAGACCGTTCTCGCCCACATCAATACGAACATCAAACTCATCGCGGAGCTTTGAAATGTTGCTACCATTGCGGCCAATAAGGTTCTTGATGTGTTTCTGGTCAAACTTGACTGTCTCGGTGTAGTTGGAGCGCTGCTGGTAGTCTTTGGAGACCTCAATAATCTTGGGGATCGCAGCAGCGAATTTCTCTACATCCTGCTTGAGACCGCTAATAATCACGTTCTTGCCGCTAAACGCCAGGTGGACGAGGGGTGCACCATTCGAATCTTTGGTGAGAGACTGGTAGTCGATCTTTGCCGAGCCGAGGGGCTCACGGAGGTACCGTTGGTCGGGACCAGGCACAGCGACCTTCTTTTCCACAACACTGGCCTCTGCCTCTTGAGCGGGCTTGAAGGTAGCAGCAACTTCTTGCAGCACAGCACTGATTTCATCCTGAGTGGGGGCGAAATCGTCTTCATCGCCCTTGTAGAAAAGGATGGTGCTTTCCTTGGAAATAATCGGCAGCACAAACTTCTCCTTGGCGGCCGCAGCAGGGATCTCGGCGGCACTAATACCCAGCGAAGTCTTGAAACCGGGCAGCACGAGCACGCTAGCGGGAGGGATCTTGTTGACCTCTTCAATGAGCAGTTTCTTGGCATTAGAAGTAAGCGAGGAGTCCTTACCGGAAATGTGGTAAACACTGCCATTGAGCTTGATTGCGACCTGAGCCTCCTGCTCAATTTTGGCGATGGCACCGGCATGGCCCAAGTATGCAATGACTACATCTGCGTGTTCCTTTGTTTTGTTGTGGGCGCGGCAAATATCGAGGGTGGTAACGGCAGTAGACTTGACAATAGCATCCAGAGCTTTAGAAGCAGCGTCCAAGCTAGAAGCGGGTCCGTATAGAGCGCCATCGTGCAACACGGCGCCGTGCTCAAACACCACATCGGAGGCCAAGAAATCAGCAGTAGCTGCGGGCAGTTTTGCTGGGCGGGTAGCAAACGATTCCTCGCACTCGGCAATGTAGGCATCGATCTTCTTGGCAGCAGCAATCACATCAGTCGAGGTACCAGCGAGCTCCACAGCCTGCTTGGCGATGTTGGCCTTGACCTCCAAGTCCTTGATGAACTCCCCAACAAACGGGATCAATTTCTCGGGCAGATCCGAGCGGGTCGACTTTGCGAGCGGGGCCTTGACGACGATGGCATTGATCTTCTCGATAGCGTCCTGGACCGCCTGCTGCGAGCCGTGGATTTCAATAGGAGCAGTACGCATGGACCAGCTACCCTCGGAGTTTTCAGTGGCCTCACCAACCGAGATCCTGGTATCGGTATCCTGAGAGATTTGGCGGATGGTAGCGCCGCGGTTGCCCAAAACAGCGGGCCGGGCCTCGCCCGAGATATCGAGTTTGTGGTTGATACGCGGACTGAGTTTGCGGTGGAGCTCTTTTTTCGCTTGCTCGACCTGCGCAGCGGGTCCCCTCACCAGCAAAGTGGTGGTGCCGTTGGAGGAACGGCTGCTCTCGATAGAAACATCATAGAGCTTCTGAGCCGAGGCAATGGCGCCGAGCTGGGCCTTCTTGTCGAGGTCTTGGAAGCTCAGCACCTCGGTGATCCGGTTGGGCGCGGCGGTCTTGTTGTTGGCGACCTGCGCCCAGCTGTTTGTTTGTTTGGTGCGCGGGAGAGTTGGCAGCGAGTCGAGCGAGGGCAAATCCTTGGTGTTGATTTGGGCGGCGGGCTGTTTAGGCGGAGAGCTGGTTGCATTAGCTCCATGGCGTGCTTTAAGTTCCTCAGATAGCTTGTCTGGCATTTTAGTATTTTTTTCTTTTAAATTCTTTAAGAGTCACCGGGTTCAAGTATAGATAGACGGGGGATAGAACAACGAGTCAAGTGAAATGTAAACAACCTGTTTGGTGGATATTTCAACTAGGGATGTAGAGGACACCTTGGGCCACTGACTAATTTAGGTCCCGGCATGCGTCAGTATGCATAAGCATGATACATGCGAGCGCGGTGCCAAAGGATGGCAAGTGCTGATTCTGGACGGGCATTGGTTTGAATCCAGCATAAAAAGTTAGGAAACGTGCAGTGTGGTCAATTAGTTACAAATAGTCGAGTAGTACAGCCGTAGCCATACCTGCAAATGTCTCACTAGGTCTCACCATGCAGTGGCAATTGCATAAAAGTAGCAGAAGCTGAGGTCGACATTACATCTATTGAACGCTTGAACGCCCCTAAAAACAGATCCCTGCAAACTGAGTACGTATTTAACCGCATAACTTTTCCCTCAACTGTTTTCTTCGCCCGCCTGGCCTGCCTTAATGCCTCAACTTCTCGAGCAAGGATCGGCACCAAGGTGCTATGAGTACCATTCAGGGCACTGGAATGTGAATTTACGGCTAATTGGCGACTATTATAACACTGGGAAACTAAAAAATATAAAAATATATATTCCTGGCGCTAGACATCTAACTATACCACGCACTCTCAACTATGCGGCTTTAAGCGGGGCCGTCACCTGCTGTCACCGGCTGTCAAATCTAGCCGCTCGAGCTCCATGGGGCAGCTGGCATGCACCTAAAATAAACCTCTATATTTAGAGCCCTTGCACCCTTGTATGCCCTAGTTTAAAAATGTAGTGCTATTTTCCGCCTTTGGTAATTCTATTTTCGCTTCCGAGCGCATGTCTCAGATATCTAAATATGGGTGAGCCCAAGTGATCAGGTCACCTTATTAGACCTGTGTGTTTCGATTGGGGCTCAACGAATTGATGTTGTTTGATAATTTCCTCGGGTAAAATTGGCTTTTAGGTGGTTTGGAGCGGGGACTTGGGGGTATTGTCGCTGTGCATGCTCAAGCCATCGCTGGGTTCAACGAATAGCCGGTGTGGGTTTAGAATATGGTGGTAAATTACTAGAACCCTCATATTTTGGTGTTTGGAGCCTGGTATGTCCATATCGTTTCGTGATTAGCTAGTTTGTGGATATCAGTAGCACGACCATTTATGCCAATTTTTTGATAACTTGATGGAGCATTGGGTGCCTAATATCAAGCATATTCATGGGTAACGTCTATGACTGCTTTTTGTACGCGTGAATTAGCCTGAGCATACCTGCCACCTCGTTAGAAAACCGGAACCAGAACCATACACTGCAGTCTTAGGTTTATTATAGATTGATATTTCGCGTTATTTCATAGCGTGACTGTGAATTAGTATGCAGCGATTTGGGCAAGATCATAGTTGATATGGCCTCAAAGATGGTGAACACTTGAGCAGGGTGATCTGGGAAATTTCGCAGAGGCCCGTAGGTACTCTAGTGCGTGCAAATCAATCTCAAAACTGGAGTATAAGGGTGAAAGATTGATTGAACTCTAGCTGTTGGTACCTGTCCAAGCTTTCAGGTGTAGCGACGTACTTGTTGGTGCCCTGCCAGGAGTTCTGGCTAAGGATAGCAGTATAATTTACGAAACTACTCGATAACTTAGTTTCAATGCTAACATCTAGTAGTGTTTGGTTCAGAGCCCTATACAGTCTATGCACCCTAGCTAAATCGGATATTTGGCAGGCATACATATATTTCACTTATCCCAGCCAGTTGTACCTTGAAAACTGTAGCTCAACGAATTCATGTATACAAAAGTTTTGGAAAAAGGGAACAACGAGCTGGGATTTCTACCGCTCTGAGAGGGCAGCTATGGACGCAGTGTTTCGTCACGCTGCCATCACAACTTTGGTTAACCTGTTATTTGCCCAGTCAGTGGTACCTAGCAAGTACATCAGGCACCGTCTGTTAAATCCTCTACACACACCGCCAAAATCCACAGGCACTCAGCGACCACAGATATCATCAACGCCACAATCACATGAAATCCAACAGCCCGTAATACCTAAGACACAAGCTTATTTAGAAGCTAAAAGTCAGCCACAAAGTACTGTGTTCACCCTGCACATGGCACCTATACTACAAAGTATTAACTTTGAAAAACACACTCGTACCACCGCAAGCAAGTACCGTGAAAGCATATAATTCATAGAGAAAACTAACAGAAAACCCATAGAAATGCTTTCACATCCCTCAATAGGCCGTCGCGAGCAATACAGTATTGAAGGTCGTTATTGAAGAATGGTATGTGATTTACAATGCACCCAGGTAGCTGCTAACAAGCTTTTTAGTATATTCAGATCCAATGTCGTATACTACAAGTCCTCAATTCCTCTTCAAATACAATTTTACGTCTATAGTTACTACGCATAGACAGATTGATTTACTTGATAAAGACAGCAAATGAGAGTATTAACCAGCTCTTTATAATTCAAGTATTCCATTTTTACTAATACGATGACCATAGAATGCCAATAAAGCGAGTTATGATCGAGTCTTGCCCCAAAACGGGGTGCTAGAATTTTTCGCCATGGTGAGCTATACGATTTGTCAGAATTTTTAATCAAGTTAGGGTTAGTGGTCTAGAGGTATGATTCCTGCTTTGGGTGCAGGAGGCCCGGGGTTCGATTCCCTGCTGACCCTTTCTTTTTTTGTCTCAGATCTAGAAAATACAACGCGTTGGCCAGTGAGTGAACAAATTTGGCTTCGGTTTCCCTTTTTGAAGCCCGAGAAAAATAATATCAGACATTCCAGTATTATAAACCATTTTGAATGCCCATTTTGAGGGATTTTAGCCTGAATCTACTACGCTGAATAAAACGGGGCACATAAAAGTGGGCAGTTGCATAGACAGGGTGTGTTACCCATGCTTTGAACTAACTCATGGGGGTGCAAATGATCGTTGGGGGCAGATGGTGGGGTAGATAGCGGCCTCGTTTAGGTATTCACTTATCAGTCCAGACCTTTACTGGCTATCTAACCTATCGGTACGGGCAATGGATAGAAATTTAATATAATATCACTCCTCTAGCTTTATATCGGCATTCATCATCGTATAAACTCGTCGTAAGAGTTCGTTTTGATTTTCTTGTTTTGCAGCAGCCATCTCATCTAAAAGGCAATCTTGACGGGTTATGCGGTCTTGTAAAGTGTTGACTTTAGTCCTGAGACTAGACACTTGAGACGCCATTGCAGCAACCCATGGGATCAGCGGTAAAACTACAGTTTGTGGCTGGAGATTGACCGAGACCCGGTTCAATTTGATCTTTCCTCGAAGCTGCCAGAAAGTAAGGGTAAGGTCTGCGTTATCTGCACATGTCTGCACCGACGTTTCTGGGTTTTCTTTCTCGTTTGTGAGATAGGCCAAGACTAGTGAATCGGTTGGTGTACAAGTGAACGACCGGGTTCCATCGGTAGCCTGCAATTGTGCATTATCGTAACGAAATAGATAGTCTCCGGCCACAAAGAAATAGTCCATCAAATTATTAGCGTGTAGAGAGGCTTTGATGTGAGGTCAACTGCAAAAGCAAGGGTATAGTCACGTGATCATGCCTGGGGTACGATAAAAACGCGGGGTCTCCACAACCTCGTGAAGAAAACCACTCAAAATGTACATTGGCGTAGATGTTGGAACAGGATCTGCTCGGGCTTGCTTGATGGACGAATCCGGTGAACTCATTTCATCCGCGTCGAGACCAATCAAGCGGTTCACTCCGAAACCCGATTTCGTCAACCAAAGTTCTGCGGATATCTGGGAGTCAATTTGCTACAGCACAAAAAAATGTATCGAGGAAGCAGGAATTGATCCCAAGGAAGTGAAAGGAATTGCCTTTGATGCTACATGCTCGCTTGTTGTCGTAAATGATGAGTTTAAGGGCATCGGCGTTGGCCCTGATTTCGATGCCCACGAGCAAGATGTGATTTTATGGATGGACCATCGTGCGCACAAGGAGACCGATAAAATCAAGAGCACTGGTGCTCCTCTTCTCAAATACGTAGGTGGACAAATGTCTATTGAGATGGAAGTGCCCAAGATTCTTTGGCTAAAAAATAACATGTCGCCGGAACTGTTTGCTCAATGCAACTTTTACGATCTGGCCGATTACCTCACTGACCGTGCCTCGGGCTCCAATGACCGCTCGTTTTGCTCAACTGTGTGCAAGCAGGGGTATGTGCCCATTGGTGTTGAAGGGTCAACTACCGGTTGGAACAGGGAGTTTTTGACAGAGATTGGCCTTGAGGATCTGTGCGTGAATGATTTTAGCCGCTTGGGTGGAGTTGCAGGCCGCAATGGTACCTGGAAGTCTGCTGGTGAGTATGTGGGTGAGCTCTCGGAAACCAGTGCCAAGGAGCTTGGTCTCACCACCAGCTGTGCAGTTGGATCGGGTGTCATTGACGCATACTCGGGCTGGATCGGAACTGTTGCTGCAAAAACTGACTTGGGTAAAGCCGCCGGTGAAGTAGAGAACCGGTTGGCAGCAGTTGCCGGAACCTCCACCTGCCATATCGTGGTCTCTCATGACCCCGTTTTCGTGCCGGGTGTTTGGGGGCCCTATAGAGATGTTCTCGTGCCAGGTATGTGGGCTGCTGAGGGTGGCCAGAGCACTACTGGTGAGCTATTGCATCACGTCCTCACCACACACCCTGCTCATGGCGAACTTCAAGAGCTCGCAGTCCACACTGGCAAATCGCCGTTTGATATCCTCAATAGCCGTCTCGAGCAGTTGCGCGTAGACAATGGCTATACATCTATTTTAGAGCTATCCAAGCACCTGTTCTTTTACGGTGACCTTTACGGAAACCGCTCGCCCGTTGCCGATCCCAATATGCGCGGTGCAATTATCGGACTGGGCATGGACGTGAGCCTCAATAACTTGGCCATTACTTACCTTGCCACTGTGGAGTTCATCTGCCAGCAGACTCGTCAGATTATTGAGGCCATGAACAGCGCTGGCCACAAAATCACATCCATCTACTTGAGCGGAGGACAGTGCCGTAACAATGTTCTCACTAGTTTGATGGCCACTGCTACCGGTATCCCTCTTGTGATTCCAAAATACATTGACTCTGCTGTAGTGTTTGGTACTGCTGTATTGGCGGCCATGGCTACTTCGCATGGCAAGATGTCGCTCTGGGATGCAATGTCCAAGTACTCTGGGTCTGGTTCCGTTATCCAGCCGGGTAAGGATGAGCTCGAACTGGCTCTCTTGGGTGCTAAATACAAGGTGTTTTTGGAGCAGCTCCGCACTCAGCAAAAGTACCGCGACCTGGTAGATGAAACATTGGCCAAGCACAAAAAGTAGTTTGTAGGCTCGTAAGTATCTCATGCAATATATAGGGCGAGTTTTTATATACAAATTAGGGCGCCACACTGAATTTCACCTTCATTTTTAGCTTCATGAACTTGAACACAGCAGTGACATGGGGGTACATTTTCGTCATGTGGTTATTCCAGGTCTCTTCGACGGTCCATGACTTTCTTCTTGCAATAACATTAACGAGCTTTGTGCTGGAAGAATGCAAAATTCGGATGGCACGGCCATCCAGTAACGGTTTGATTTGAGAAGGCTTGCCGTTCGACTTGAGCCAGTTGAGGGCCAGCCTATTTTCAGCAATATCAAACGCCTCAATGAGCATAGCATCGGACTGACAGGTAGCTAGCTCCTTGACGAGGAAGTTCCAGTTCTGGTTGTTGAATTCAAGTCCATATTGGTCAAGCTTTTTGGGAAGCGCAAGGACTTCTTTGTATCGCTTTCCAAGAATAAGACGCGCAATCGTAATGTCGATCTGGCGCCAGAAATTATGCCTTTCGCTTGCAGGGAGACGGTACTCAATGACGCCGTCATTGACTTCTGTGGGAACAAATGTGTGGGTGAGCTGCTCCAAAAACAATTTCCAGTATTTTGCTACCAAATTGAATTTTTTCATCGCATAGACTACCTCCATTCTTAAGGCAGTCACCACCCAAATATCTGATATTTGCGGTACCTGCTGTTCAGTCTCATCCAACAACTCAGAGGCCTGCTTGTAGTCGCCATTCTTGATGAGTCCCCTAACAACCGGCTTAACAACTGATGTTGAAACAGCGGTTCTTGGAATATGGCGCGAAGACGGTTGATAGACATTGGGCTCTCTGAACATGTTTAGTACCACCTTGTGGGCCAGCTCTATACCACTCGTGTCATAGCTAATAATAGCTCTAAGGTATTTGGCATAGAAATCCATTCCAGCAGTGACGTTTGATTCCCGAAACAGTTTGAATAGACTTTGTGCTTTGGAATTTTCTTTTATGTTAATGTAGAGGTCCATGAGAGTAGAGTAATACCCACCAGGCAACTGCTTGTTGAGTTTCCTGAGTTTGGCAAATGTTTTCTCGGCTTTGGGCACGTTTTTGGTTTTGCAATAATACTCGAGAACAGTTCCAAGCCACTGTTCATCTGAAGGCAGTTTAAACTTGTTCTTTGTAGCGATGATTTCCTCACACCTTTTTTTGTTACCATACCGCGCATAAGGTACAAAAACTGTGGTAAGCGTGATGGTATCTGATTTGTGGGGCATTTTTTGCCACTCTTTGTATGCAGAATCGCCGTCGGTGCTGATGGCTCTCAGGTAGGCATTCCATGAGGCACGGTCTGGCTCAAACAGCTTTGAGCACCACTGGAATATTGAGCGGGCGGTGGTGTGATCTTTTCTGGTGGCACATAGGCCCAAAAGCTGTGATAACTCGTCATTTGACATGGGGATCTGGTACTCGCCAACCATCCTTGCAACCACATGCCGTGCATACGCCAGCTCGCCCGACTGTTTAAGAGCGCTGAGGAGAATAATAAACGTGAGTCTTGTAGGTTGCTGCTGCTCACAGAGCATTGCAAAAATTTTCTTGACTTTTTCAATGTGGCCCAGTTTACCATACGAGTACAGTAGGGCGTGGTATACTTTGAGTGACAAGACGGGGGTAACACTCAACATGTTATCCATCAGCTGGTCCAGCAGCTGTGTTCCCCCTAGTATACCCAAAGCCCGCAATGTAATTTCATAGTTTGTATCCGACTTGTTGGCCAAGTCAATTTCCTCAAAGGTCGATTGCAAGCGATTCCAGTCTGCTGCCTCTGCTGATGCCAGCAACAATGCGTCCTTGTGTGTTCCATCATGGAGTTTGGGGTAATCGTCGTATACTTGCAAAGCCGTTCTGGGCTGTCCGATGTAAATGTAGAAAAGCATGATCCAGTGTAAGTCTCGCGACATGACCATTTTAAACTCGAGCTTTTGTTTCCAGACTTTTTCAATCACTTGTGGTGCCTGAATAGTAAGAAAATGCTGGATGAGAGCGCTCTGAAGCCGCGACGCCAGCACTACATTTTTGTTCGCTAGCTGGCTGAGCGCTTGCAGGACATCTGGCGCATGTGCAATTTGCTTAAGCGAGTTGATGTGACGTTTATCGCTAAACTTGCTGAGCGAGCTCGGATCGATATCGAGTTCCACGAGGATCTCTGCAAACAGGTCGACGGCCAGTGGGGTATCGCCTGCTTCAATGAGCTTGCGCACGGCATAGTTGAGCAACGTTTCCGCATAAACTGGTGCGTTTTTGACGAGACCCAGGAGAAAAGACGGCAGTGAATCGCGATCCCTGGAAAGGAGGTACTCGCAGATAAACTTGTGGTCAAACAAATGACGGTTTTCCGGCGCTAATAAATGAAGGAAACTGTCATTAATACTTTTAAAATTTGCCGAACGTATTAATTGATATAATTTTGGTCTTAAAAGCAGTGATTCGGGGTCATTTTGTGTGAATGCTCTGTTGACCTCCTCGATCGAAACACACTCCAGGGGAGAACATTTGAGTATTTGGAGTAGTTCGTCATGAGACGAGTGGACCATTCTATAGCAGCGCGGCTGCCGTAAAATTGCTCCAAGAGCAGGCAATTTGCGCAACATCAAACACTACTAGCGTAGTTTCCTTTCTTGGGTGTATTACAAACTTTTTTTTTTTCTACTTGGTGCAACATACAACATCTTTAGGATGCCCAAAAGCTATGAATTGAAGAAACGCGAAATTAAATACAGTTTAAACCGCCGTTCAAGATTGAGGAAAGCGTACTTTAAGCTCACTGGTGCTGAGCGGCCAGTCGAAACACTCGAGTCCCAGGACCCGGCCAAAGATTTGGACGCTCAAGACCTTGATGTAGACCAGCCCGATTCAGAGGATGAGATGGAGGCTGATGAGTCCGTTGAAGACAAAACTGAGAAGAAAGACAAGGCTAAAGCCGCACCCCCTCAACTGACAAAAAAGCAGCTGGCTTCTCGCAGAAGAGCAGAAAAATATCACAAACTCAAAGAAGCGGAGGAACGACGCAAGCAGGCAGAGATCAAGCGCAAAATCAAGCACAAAAAGGCCACTGCAAGGACCAGAAAGGGCCAGCCCAAGCTTGGAGCTCAAGTGGGGTTGCTTTTGGAGAAGATCAGGGAGCAAAAGTCGTAAGAGCGCCAAGTACTCCAGAGCTCTAATGTTCAGTCATAGCGCTCAGTCTCCTAACTTATACTTTTTAATCAAGCACTGATCTATTCAGACCCAGGACACTGGCACTTCGCCAAGTAGGGTGCTACTCTCAAGGACTTGCCCCAAGGACCTTTCCCGCCCAGGGGAAACTTTCAGAACAGGCAATCTTCATGATATGATATGTTGGTGGTACCTTCCGTGGTATTTTTTGACTGGCCCTCGTTCAGACCACGTGCTTGAACACTACTGGAAATTCTTCTCCAAGGTTATACGCAATGGAGATTTAGTGCTTTGTGGAGTACAATTAGCGATTCTATATTTATTTTGTAGCTTATTTTGGCGTTTTCAGCTGTTCCTGATCGTTAGCCGTTATCCCCATCATTAGACTGTAGCTCGCAGCCCATCTGTAGCCTCTGTAGTGCTTATCTGCCGACTCCACATGACTACTCGCTACATAACCCAGTATAGATATACTACCAATGTCACTATCGTCACTAGACTCCCCACTCGCCATCTCCACTCCTGGGCATTAACACAATTTCCCGAGTTTTACTAGTAGATCGCCAAGTCCCCTAGTGTTTGAAGACCCTTGAAGAGATTCGGGAGTTATTCAAAAGGGGTTTTGTGGGCACACCCAGAAGTAAACCACTGGGATTGCTCTCATAGGCGAAGACGTCCATCAGGAGTGAAGTTTAGAAGTTGGTAGCCGCTTTGAAATGCATACGAATGGCTAGAATGGGTTGTCTTGAGTATGTGTGCTAAATGTGCTGCCAAGTAAGTAGTACAATTTTCTGGTGCGTTGCACAGGCTTCACGATACCTGGCCAAGATTCGTTACACTCGCTGCCGGTCTGACTACCCACATTTATTTATCTTGGGCTCGTATTAGTGCTTGATAGACGCTACGTATTTCCAACACTTCCCGGGTAGCCGCAGTATCTACACTCTAGTGTATGGCTAGCTGATCCAAGAGAATATGCAGCATGAAATCGAGTTTACCCATAATAGCCCACCCAACCGCTCTAAACTCTACAAAATTTGTATATTTACATTTTGATAATTGTCCTAAAATAAATAAGGTCCTACTTTGACCTGGTCATTGCCAATTTTTAGTTGTATAAAGCTTCCAATTGTCGTCAGGGCCACTACCACCGTCTCGTCGCCAATTGACTTGCCGGTGATGCGGTGCATGCGAAGAATGCGTTCAGTAGCATCCAGCCGTTCGAGCACTCGCCACTCGTCACCAACAAGCTCCACCACCTGCAAGAAGCAATCATCTTGTGCCAGCAAAACTATATTTTGGCCGCTCAATTTGCAGCTTAAATGGCAGATACATTTGCGCATCCGGTTTACCATATGGTTGGCATTGTTCAGCAATCGAGAGGTTTCGAGGTCTACCCTCATGAGTCCCTTGGTAGTGGATATTGTGCACTCGGTACCATTGATGGAAACCTCCTTGATACGACCTTCAAGGCTGATGCTTTTCGAGTCTATTGATAACCCGCACTCTTTATTAAACGAGACGGGTACGATGCATCTCGCGACCGCTACCATTAGCTTGTCCTTATACGGAGTTATCGAAGTGACCTCGTGTTGCATGGGTACTTTGAGCCGCTTCTTGACGACCATTGCCGTGCGCTCCCGCTTGATACTGCACGACCGCAGCAAGTATTCATTAGACCCTTCAGAAGTAGCTCGCGACGTGCCAACTACCAGATGCGTATACATTGTGCCGCTATGCTCCAACTCCCATAGCGCAATAGCAGTTATTTTCTCGCTTGAGCTCAAATCTGTCTCGGTCTTGATTTGAGTGCGGTGCTTCATATCGTAAAATTCGAGGCCGTTCTGAGTGGCCACTATCCAGGCCCGGTATCTTTCACTTTTTTCAACGGTGTTTACCACTTTAGAAAGAGAGACTGTATCGATTTGCGGCTTTGAGATTTGTCGTTGCAGCTCTTCGGTTGAAATAATCCTGATTTGGTTGTCGTACGCAACCACCAGCGTGAGATCAAAGTAAGGAATAATGCAAACGGCTCCAACACCGGCCTGTGAGAAAGATTCGTGGCGGTTCTTTTCACGACGAACTATAGGGGTGATTTTCTCGTCATCTTGAAACACCCACAGCCCAGCGCCTCGGGCAATAACCATATTTTCACCAGCAAAGAAGTCGACGGGCCAATCGTCCATTCTGAGTGTGGTGCTACAAGTCTCATCGTCTATGGCAATGCAGCCATCACGGTGTCCCGAGTAGTACTTACCATCAAAGTGCAGCGCAGCGTGTAGGTGGTTTTTTGTGTCCTTGACAAGAGTCTGTGTTCCACTGACGAGACTAAACCGCACCATTGCAAATCGCGTAGAATAAAGGATCTCCGACGAGTTGACAAACTGCAGAGAATTAATTGGGGTGTCAAGCTCTACAACAAGCTTAGGCTCATCTTGAGGGTCGCTTAGTACCAACGAGTAGATTTCATTGTCCAGAGTGCCCACGACAGCTGCTCCATTATGGGCAGCGGCCTTGACTAGTGGCGATTCAAATGCTCGCGTTCCCATGAGCTTAAAATTGTACTGTGCAAGGTATACTTGTCTATCTTCGAAAATGCACGTGCAAATACCCCTAAAGGAGCTTGCAGCGAGGCAACGGCCGTCGAAAGAGTGTATCTGCTTAAGCCGCAGGTGCTCGTCGCTCAGAGTCAAGTAGAAAACATCAGATTTAGTAGCATAAACCACAACCAGCAGGCTATAATCGGGCTCATAGATGAGTTCAGACACTCCAGGGGCATTCAGCGGCTCAATCAGGTCGTTTAGCACTAGACAATTGGAAATAAAGTCCATATTGGGCTGACGGCCATAAGCCACAAGTGAATTTGATGCAGTGTCTACCATGAAATCACTAGCGTCGTAGCTCAGCTCGCGCTCGGGCTCTAATTGGATGCACTCATTGTCCTCATTGATCATTATCTGGCCTCGCGTGCCGCGGGAGAACCATTGGAAATACCAGAGCCCTGCCCCCGACAAGCACAAGAAAAAGTCAATTTCCGCAGGTTTGACATAGCTTGGCAGTCTACATATCAGCTCTGTTTCTAGTTTCCCATTGCTCATTACCAGTTCAAACAGCTTGGATCCGCACACTACCATATTATGGAGAACGCCCGATTTCAGTCTCGTGGAAGAAGCAGCAACTAGCGTTCCTGGAAGACGCGTCACCAGCATCTCGAATTTTCCAATTAGAATATCACGAATAGCGAAAACCCGTAGATTTGTGGCTGTCACCAGCAAACAGTCACCATCCTGAAGCATGGGGTAAACATACCGCACGGGCTCGCTAGAGATGCGTACAGTGGAAACCGTGGGCATCATAGGACTGATCTCCACTACTTTAACAAATGTAGGACTAAAAATCAGCAGCAACCCGGGTGCACCTGGCAGTCCATTCGTAATGAGGCAGTGCTTGGCGTCTCCCGGCGAGTTTGCTGATCCCACATATTCAAATGTGCTATTTGTGACAGAATAAACCTTTATAGTGTGATCTGCTTGCCCGAACGCCACCGTAGAGCCCACAGCATTAGCTGTAACAAACGTATTTTCACACCCCGCCCACTCATTTGGCAGGCCAACCTGTTTATTTGCGAGCTCCTTTAACTGTAGATCGAAAAGGTGCAAAACTCCATCAGCGCTGAGTACCACGAGTTTATCGTTTCCGCATAAAGACGCTCCGACCACTTTCCCTCTAAATTGGATGCTGCGCTCGGCAGTCGAAACGGTTTGCGCAGTAACCACAACTAAAATGGGGTCAGCAAAAATTAAATTTACGATTCGAGAGCTCGGAATCAATCTTGTTGGCGAGCATATCATGCACTTAGTAACGAAGGCCTGAGATCAGGAATATCAGGGAAGATGAGAAGGGAGATTAGCTGTCAGAAGGCTCCACCTGGCTGCATGTATTCAGCTTAATCGGCCGAATTTGGCAGTCAATTACCATTCAGATATCTGTATTCAGCTATCTATAATATTATATACATTTTATTTGCCTCCCTTGAGCTTCTTTTGGTACTCAGCAATGAGCTCTCTTTGCAGAGGAACGGGAGCAGGGCTGTAGTGCTTGAACTCAAGACTGAATTCACCTTTACCTTGAGTAGAGGCACGAAGAGTGGTGGCCATACCAAACATATTGTTAAGCGAGCACTCAGCGTAAATGGTAAACTCATCGGCGCCAATCTCGGTATCAGTGATCATGGCCTCCTTTTTGTTGAGCAAACCAATGACACTAGACTGGAATTCAACTGGAGCAGTAACGACAACCTGCATAATAGGTTCGAGAATGAGGGGCTGGGCCTTCATGAATGCCTCGTTGAAGGCACCAATAGTAGCGGTCTTGAAAGCAAACTCACTCGAATCAACAACGTGGACAGCACCATCGTTAATGAGCATTTTAACGCCGAGAACACGGTGGCCAGAAAGGGGACCCTTGAGCAAAGCCTCGTGGAAACCCTTGTCGCAGGCAGCCAAGAATTTCTCGGAAATCTTACCACCAACAACGGCAGTCTCAAACTCGTTGATCTCGGGAGATGACGCAACGGAAATCTCACCCATGACTTTAGCATACTGACCAGCACCACCACTCTGTTTCTTGTGAGTGTAGTCAAAAGCGGCAGGAGCAGCAATAGTCTCACGGTACGCAACCTGGGGCTTACCGGTAACACATTCTACATTGTATTCACGTTTGATACGCTCAACGTAAATTTCCAAGTGCAGCTCGCCCATACCACTGATAATAGTTTCTTTCGACTCTTCATCAAAGCGGACGCGGAAAGTAGGGTCTTCCTTCTGGAACCGGTTGATGGCCTTGGAGAAGTTCTGGGTATCACGAGACTTGGGGGAAATAGAGAGGGAGATGACCGGTTCAGGAACAAACATCGAGGACATGGCAACTTTTTGGCCAGAAGTAAAAGTGTCACCAGAGCTGCAGTCTACACCAAAAGTAGCGCAAATCTCACCAGCGCCAGCCTCATCAACATCCTCCATCTCATCAGAGTGCATGCGCACCAAACGAGCAAGCTTGATTTTCTTGCCAGTACGGGTGTTGACCATCTGCATACCCTTTTTAAGCTTACCCTGGTAAACACGGATATAAGTGAGCTGACCGTAGCGACCTTCCTCAAGTTTGAAGGCAAGACCAACAAAGGGATCCTCGGAAGAAGAAGACAATACAACAGGGGTTTCGTTGCTAGGATCGGAAACATCAAGACCGGAGTTCTTGACCTCGGTGGGGTCAGGCAAGTAGTCGCAGACGGCATCAAGAACAGGCTGAACACCGCGGTTAGCCAGAGCAGAGCCCATCAAAACGGGAGTGAACTGACGAGCAATAGTAGTACGGCGAATAGCGGCAACAATCTGTTCAGGAGTAGGAGTCTGCTCTTCAAGGTAAATAGAGGCAATCTCGTCATCAACATCGGCCAAAGTCTCAATAAGAACCTGGCGTTTCTCCTCAACAAGCTCCTTGAGGTCCTCGGGCACCTCTGCTACGCGGATAGTCTCACCCTGAGGTCCCTCATTGTAGAGAGCACGTTGGTTAATGATGTCAACTACACCTTTAAGGTCGCTTTCTGCTCCGATAGGAACCTGGACAGCAGCGGCGTTCATTTTGAGTTTCTCCTTGAGCTGGTCAATGGCTTTCCATGGGTTGGCACCCATACGGTCCATCTTGTTGATAAAAGTGACGCGGGGCACGTTATAACGACGCATTTGACGGTCAACAGTTACAGTTTGAGACTGCACACCGGAAACTGCACAAACAACAAGCACAGCGCCGTCGAGCACACGAAGCGCACGCTCAACCTCAATAGTGAAATCAATGTGTCCGGGGGTATCAATCAAGTTGAATTTGTAGTTGCTTTTGTCGCCATTGACCTCAGTTTTTTCCCAATCACAAAATGTCGCTGCACTCTGGATAGTGATACCCTTTTCACGCTCCAAAGCCATCGAGTCCATCTTGGCACCAACACCATCTTTACCACGCACCTCGTGGATAGCCTTGACACGGCCAGTATAGTACAAAACACGTTCAGTAAAGGTAGTTTTACCTGAATCAATGTGGGCACTGATACCGATATTTCTCATTTTGCTTAACCGAGCTCTGTCAGGCTCCGAGAGCTTGGAGCGCAGTCCGTCGAGCGTCTCTTTTTCAGCAGCGTAATCTACGGTGGAAGAGTACCGAACAGACTTGGTAGCTCCATTAAATCTAATTAGTGGAGCAATAGCTCTTGGCAGTCTCATCTGCATCCGATGCTGAAATTTTTCATGGCACTAGCGAGGTCTTGGGCAGGGGGGTGGATGTACAGGGTTAGGGTTCACAGAGAGAGGCCATCAGGCACCAGGCCACAGACCCCAGCAGATAAGAGCAGAGAACACTCATAACATTCATACATTCATATATTCGTATATTCATATCAATCATAATCATATCATGCAGACAATCATGCTAAGCATAAAGGGGACAGGCAAGAAGAAGCCAGGACAAGCGCCCAGAGCGCTCGGGTCGTTAATTTAGGCAGTAATCATATCCATCCGTAGCTCACATTGAGATAAGTGCTAGGAACGCGTATAGGAGTCCCAAAACCACAAACGGTGCCTGGGCCCAGAAATCGGCAATTGGTCCACCAATTTGGGTAAGAACGAGCAGCCCAATACCGCCAAATAACGAATAAACACCCGCAACGCTACCGCTGAAGTCTCTGCGCTTTATACTGCACAGAGCCATACTCTCGGTCATTACACCAATCTGGCTGAGTCCCATGAGGATCGAGACCAGCACGCCAGCTACTCCATCTGGGGACGGGAGAACAACCCATAAAATCATAGATAGGGCGCCCATCAAGCTGCTAACTAGTAAAACCCGCGAAGTAGCGCTTCTATCCACGAAATGGCCCCATATGGGAGCGCCCAAAAGCGACGCCAAATTCGCACACCCAGTCAAGATAGCTGCGAGTATGACTGCTTCGCGGCACCCCTTGCCGGGTTGGCATTTTCCGTTGTTATAGTACCAAGAGTTTACCATCAACGGCACAAACAAAGTGGTGGCTACACTTGCGGCACGAGACACTGCACTTCCAGCATACGCGAGCTGTAGCGCCTTATCATTATAGGCAGCGCCAAATCCCGCGGCCAAGAGTTCGGAATATGAAGCAGTTTGCGATTCAGGAATATCCAGCGCTGCTTCTTCGAAAATACTGAGGTCGCGGCCCCGAAGCCACGCCATGATTCCTTTGGCTTGGTGCTGGTAAAGGGTGAATAGCAGCAATATAGCCACAACAAACACGCCAATTGCCACATACTCAAAAGTTCTGGTGATTGCTTGTGCTGGGTGATCTTCGTACCCCAGTTTTGTGGGCAGTGGAAGCAGCACCGCTACTGCGAGTACAGCTCCTACGCCCGAGGCAAGTCCTACCAATCCAGCGATCTTTCCGGTATTACGGGGAGTATTTACCGTCAACTCGAGCTCTCCCTCGGTCTCCTGAGCCAACAATGGCACCGCAGCGAACCCAATTGATGCAGCAGTCTCGACCTCTACATCACTCCGCTCCAAAGAGATAAAAGTAGTAGTGTACTCGGCAAGCATAGCAGTCATCATGGATACACAGGCACTAGCGCCGCATGAGAACCAGATTCGCACCAGCACGAGGCCGCCCACGGTCCCGGCGTGGGGATAAAGCAGGACGCCGGAGCCCAGCAGCAGCAGCCCGGAAACAGCAACATAGCGCGTACCGATTTTATCACTAAGCGTTCCCCAAAACGGCGCACAACATATATTTGTGAGCTCATCACATAGCGCTAAAACAGAAACGATTGTACCCGAGGTCTTTGGTTTATGGAAAACCGAAGTGAGGATAAACGGCTGCTCGCTATTCAGGAATACAAAAATCGCAATTGTTACCGCGCAAAAACCAAGGTAGCTGGCTAAATGTACTACGCCCATGGATGATTGAGGGTTGGATCAATAGTAGGTGAAACCACTTGGGATTAGCTAAGTGATAGATAAAGCGACTATCGCATAGTGCGAGATGGAAATCAACAGCTAAGCGTCACATATGTATATATGCATATTTAAATACGTACATACCATAAATCAGTTACTACCTCTTTATAGTGCAGCCCAGCGCCATCCAGTTTGAGTATCCTCACTACCTGGTACTGGCCAGCTCCTCAAGTAGTGTGTTATTGCTAATATACTAGCCGCTATATGTGGCCATAGTAAGTATGAGGTCTTTACTGTTTACATATATTAGGTACCTGTTCAATTTTCACCTGGATGATTCGTGTGGCTACATCGTGCTGATGAAAGTGGAGTGCTTGACTGAGGTTACAACGCACAAACTATAGTTATCGGGTCTAAGGACTGATAAAGGGATCTCTAGTTTTAAAATTAGAATTATAATCTATGAACATGGTTATGAACCGGTTCGCGGACGTAGATAGTGTTCTAGTGACTGAGTGGCCCCCCCTGCCGAAATCCTCAATAATAAAGACTAGCTGGGGTTGATACGATTTTCTGAATAAAATATTTAGCAAATTGAACATTTTTTCCAGTTTTATCGCCTGAATATTCAGTGGCCGCATAGCACTGACCACACAGAATCCTAAATCGGAAGATATCGTGCGGCGAACGCTGCAGCAATCCCAGGTCAAGAAGCTGGAACGGATAGTTGCACTTGTGGTTGCACTTTTTCTTAAGTATATAATTGGCCTAAATCTCTCTGCTAATCATCGTGACCACGAGGGCGGTCATGGTCGCAGTATCACACTGCTGCTTCAGTTCTGGTTAACTCCAGGTACCTGGGGCGTCCTCAGTAGATAGCACAAAAAAACAAGAAGCTCTATGATCAGGAACTTCAAAGAAACTACGGGAGGTTTGTTTACGCCAGGTTACCGAGGTCTTCCTTATGAGAGATAGCACAGAGCAGAGAAAAGAAGGGGAAAAACGCGTATACTGGGTACGTCAGGTATACAATACCATGCCATGGGTATATCTGTGCAGGCGAAAGGGGACTAAACATCCCCCTTGTAATCATGGCTGTGAGGAGCGGCCTTGAGCACACTGCTGCTTCAGAGCTGCTAGTTGCTGTTAGATATCTGATAGTTCCAACTAGCGCCATCAATTGGATATATCCTTGATGCTACCAATCTGGGGTGTGAGAATTCCATATTGGCCATGGCTGTGAGAGCGGCCATGCGGCAGCTAGGAGAGCAGTCATGATGGCAATGCATGAACACTCCTGCAATGCTATGAATTGTGTAGCGTATAATTGCACCTAGCCTCCCTAGTTTGCAACTAGAGGAGGATAGCTCTTAATATAGGGGAGCTTTAAGCAAGCCAGCTCTATTTGGTACGTAATTCACCTCGCGATAGTATCAACATGTATATAAATCTGTATTTTTCGGAGGTAATAGTTCTGAAACGGCCACTGCCTAGAGGGCTGCCATGATCACAGTATCTCGAGATCCCCCTATCTCAGGCGCTGGTTAATGCTGAAGAGCATAGACTGCACATCTTTATGCGCTATAATTTGCTATCGTTATGTGTGTATGATACCAAATCGGTGAGAGTCCCAAATAGCCATGATTGTGAGAGACGGTCATGGTGGTGGGTGCTTTCACTACTGCCTCAGTAGCTATCATCAGCCAACCGAGGTCTCATTTCTATAGATAGTACTAGTTAAAACCAATAGCGTATATCAGATACATAAGGTACCATGCTATATGGAACTATCCGGAGAACTACATGGGTTCCTCGATCCCTTGATTGTATGATCAGGTGCTCCTATTCATCAGTCAATTATCAGACGAGATTTTACTCACTTCCAATAAAGCAATAGGTATGTAACAAGGTCGCTTTATCAGTTGGGCAGATAAACAGGTATGAGGCTACAACCAGAAAAGGTCTACCTGATGCCACTACCAGCTGAGGCCGCTGGACAAGAAGTCCCCATGGCTTTCAATAGTGCCATTGTTTGAGATATATCGAGTAGAGTAGCTACGCACTAATATCTATATATCTTTTGGTCGAGTACCCCTCGGATCAAGGTATGATAACCCCGTTCCTCATGCCTACGCTACGGCTCCCTGTGAAAACTAAACCTATCTGACTAGTTTTTTTACTATCTATAACCATCAATAAGTTTTCCCGCCTCTCTTACTAGAGCATTCCCCAAACTCCGTAAGAAACTTACTTTGGCTGATAGCGGCAGAACCCAATGGAGGTCCTTGAAGCTGCAAGTAGTGCTTAAATTTGTTCTTTTCTACTTAATGGCACTATCTCTGTACTGCCTTGTAGTTTGCAAACACTCAGGTGCATCTTGAGTTAATGGTAGGCCTCGGTGAATTTTGGAGCTATGGTTTAGAGTGGAACTCGTAGGTTTCAGTTTTTGACCCCGCTAATGGCCCATTTTTTGCACCAAAGAGATCAGAGATCCAGTAAGTAAACTACCCTGTACACTGTAGAGCCTAGCTCGGAAGCAAGTATACATTTCGACCACTCTTTGGCGGCTCCTCAGGCCAAAAAGCTCTTAAATTCAGACTGGCCCCTTCAAGGCTAGAGAAGTACGCAGTTTCGGGTCAATACTTTCTAATTCGACCCGCTAGGGTATATACGGTACCATAAGATACCGCCATCTATATTATAGTAAAGTAAATAGTGCCTTTTAACTTGACAATTGTGTCCAAAAAAGATAAAAAAGAAATGCCCGAAACCAGATTCGAACTGATGATCTCAGCATTACTAGTGCTGCGCCTTACCAACTTGGCCATCCGGGCTTCTTATTTTGTAATTTTTTTGAACATATAAGTTTCGCACTTAATTTTTTCAAACAATGGCTTAGTAAGCAACTGGAAATTGTCCTTTTTGTCTTGGTACGATTTAGCAACGTAGAAGCGCAATTAGGTGCGCGCAGGTCTATTAACCTGTATATAACTAAAACATATTAACAAAAAACACTAAAACAACACTATAAATCAACAACAAAGCACTGTCCAGGTCGCATCGGCCTGCGCGCACCTAGTTGCGCTTCTACGTGGCTAAATTTATTTTATCTAGGCGGTACTTTGCCGCAGTTTGTAGTTCTCCTCTGATACGGTGTCGAAACAAAAACAGGGAGCGTGGACTCTATGTACGGGTCGTTAAGATAGCCTGGGCATGCACTGTATTAGCGGATCTATACTAGTTTAAATAAACGGAACCCACTCCAGAAGCAATTCTACAGTTTAAAATATAATTAAATTGATTAAACTAGTCCGAGCTAATCTAGATCGACTTGACGCTTCACTTGAGTGGGATTAAAAATAGAGCCTGGCTACTCTCGAGCCCGGCCTACCCCGCATGAAATATCAATACCTCGAGAGTAATGCTTCTACAGCGAGTCTTTTGTTATAGAAAGCTGTTCAAGCTTTTGGGTTGTCGTTGGTGAAAGACTGGCTACAGTGGGAAGCCGAATAAAGATATTAGACTGCGATATTTGGCAACTCTTCCGTAACCGCTGGAAGGTCCACCCAAGTCTATTTACCTGTATTTAACTAGAGAATATCAGAAAAAAATACGCGAGGTTGATTGAGGCCGGTGGGCATATACCCTAGCAGCAATACGAGTCAACGATGACCCCCGTCCCGTTTAACGGCTAGAAACTTGAGAGTATATTGGCTGAATTAATGATGACTGCTCCCTAGCGCTTGTAGCATTCGTCTTAGATTTCTGCAGCTGTGTTAGTACTATATGGCCATACTAGACACAAGGAGAGATGTCATATTAGATCTATTGACAAAACTGAGAATTTGACTGATCCAGGACTGCTGAGTTCCAAATTAAATTACATAATCGTGATTTAAGAATATTAACAACTATTCAAAATAAATTACCAGATGTCTCATTGTAAAGTGGAGAATAGACCTGAAGACAAGTACACGGCATATGGCTTAAAATGTGTGTTTAAGCTAAACATCATCAACTTTTTCCATTAATACCTCGAAAAACAATGAAATATGTGAATTGTAAAGGTAAGTCCAGTCGGTTGAGGCAGTTGTGTAATTGCCCTAGGTGACAAGCTGGTGAGATAAAACTGGTTCTGCTACTAGATTAGATCTTCGATATTAAGGCGTAATATGCTATATTTTCGTTCAATAAGATCTCATACCTTTTTATAGATCATGCATATTCTTGTCGTCGCCTCCACCTTTTGGTTTGTTTTTGAACACACAACTCGGTTGGATTCACTATCAATGGATGACACTAATACTAAGGCCATTCTGGGAGGCGCCGGGGTGTTTGGCGCCCTTGTAGGTTGTAGATATATCTATAAATCTTATTTGGCGCGAATACCTACCAGCACACGCATACCCAACAGGTTTTTGAGAACCAGGTCGATGCTGGGGAAAGTTATCAGTGTAGGAGATGGGGATAATTTTCGATTCTTCCATACGCCAGGCGGATATCTGGCTGGGTGGGGCTGGTTGAGAAAGATTCCTCCCGTTAATACTCGCAAGGTCTCTGACAAGACTCTACATATCCGACTGTGCGGCATAGATGCTCCTGAGATGGCACATTTTGGCAAACCCGCGCAACCATATAGCAAAGAAGCACTTGACTGGTTACGTGGCTATATATTAGGGCGTAGAGTGCGCGTTTACCCTCTCATCCAAGACCAATATCACCGCACAGTGGGTGACGCGTACGTATGGAAGCTAACAGGCCGCAAAAATGTCAGTAAAGAGATGCTTCGACACGGCTGGGCGGTTGTATACGAAGGGAAAGCTGATGCTGAATTCAATGGTAAAGAAAAGGAGTTTCGCAGGCTGGAATCCCAAGCGCGGAGATGGAGACGCGGTCAGTTTGCCCGCGGTGGGCACATAGAGACGCCAGGAGAATATAAAAAGAAGCACAAGAGCTAATACTTCTATCTTAGTATTTTCTTTTAGCACTTTAGATCGATTCCTGCACGGTGCTCACGCTCACGAACCTCAAACATTGTCTGGGCGCCAACAAAAAGCATACATGATGCAAAGACTGAGTATCCTAGCCCGGCCGCAGTATGGGTCATGTCATATAGCATATCTTTAATTCCATCCACCCCCACAGCAAAGCCGACCAGGTTGGCGATCATCATCATCCAAATGTTTAGCACGGCACCTAGCGCGCAGAGGTGCCGATACCACCATTCCTGTCCATACTTTTTGCTAGGCAAGTAGCTTGAAGCCAGCATCTCAGGCATCACAAACAATACAATGAGCCAGCTCCATACTAGCAGCCTTAGGTTAATATCGTGCCATATTGCCACAAAAGAAAACACAATTGCTGAATTGAGTAAAGGGCGCTTGTTGCCGCCAATGGGCACGTAAAGATACCGAATTACCCAGCGATTAAAGCTACGGTGCCAAGAACGCCAGAAAAGCAGTGCGCTATAATTGTTTGCAACGCACCGTATCATATTTTCTGGGGGGTCAATACCATCAATCAACGCCCAGAGCCTGAAAAATCGCCACGGGATGAGCAACTTCAGCCAAATGTGGGCTAGATTGAATAGTGCAATCATGGAAATCTGCGCAGGAGTAGCGCCTCGCCAAGACCGAGTAGTGGTTATGGCAACGACGTAGCAATAATGGATCATGATCTCCATTGCGCTAATGCACACCACAAATCTAACGGCGTAATAAAAGGTGCTTTTGAACTTCAAAGACGGTAATTGAGATAGTCTCTGCCTGTAATAGTCGTTGAATGAGATAATTGGGCCCGCGATATACAGTGGAGAGTATAGGCAGTATGCGATGTAGGAAATGAAGTTATAGTGTCTCGGTTCCAATGGTACAGAGATACGCTCTACCTCATTTTCTTGATTTATTATCTTTGGCACTGTATCGGTGGCCTCATTACGATCCAATACAAATGAAAGCATACGCATCATTGTACACTTGAAAAAAACCTGCCAACGAGGCATCAAACCCAATGTATCGAGAAACGCCAACTTGGGGCTTAGCGATGCCAGCGGGTATCCCTCCAACAACTCATTGGCAAACAACGTGGCCACTCCAAATGCCCATTGAACTCTGGCATCACGAGGCAAGTGATAATTAATCGCAAGAATGGCAATAATTTTGAGGGCTCCAACACCATGCAGTACAGACACGAGTACTAATCCGAAAACAGCATCAAAAAGTATCGGGTTCACCCTTAGCGTTTTCCGTAGCGCCTGATGGCACACAATCAGCCCTACCAAAACTGGGAAAACATCACGGAAATTGCTATACTGAGCATCCGAGTTATCCACTGGTCTTCCTAGCCAGCCGGGGCTCAGCAAGTGTGAGAAATGCGCGTAGTTTGGGCTGTCTGGACGCGAAACATCCATGGGAGCTTTGACCATTAGCGGTACACATACGAGAAAACAGATCCAATAGACGAAGAATTCCTTTGATAGCCACCGTGCAGGGCACGCATTGGACTTTATTTTGAGCGCTTTCTCACTGTTTTTGGTTGGCGATAGCCGCGTATCCAAAGTCTCCACCTTGAACAGTGAAAGCATAACGCCACTGTGTGGTGTGGCGACGATTTACCCCAGCTGTTATCTAGGGGAATGCAACCGGCACTAGTTTTTTAGCCATCAATTGATAGTACATTGGAAAAAATAATAATAATCTGAGCACGAAGCTGACTGCGAGCTCATTCGCAAGCCTAACTGCAGGCCCACGGCTCAACTGAAGTCGCCGAATCAAAGGTTAGCTATATAGCATTACATGATCTCACATATATGGCGAATTTGACCATACTGTTTACCATTTATTAGATTTATATAGAGTTGTACTCTAGCTTGCTATTGCATTACGCGATATCGCTCGGAAGGAGTCCCATAGTTGCATAAGAAAAGGGGTTGGTTAGTGGCGTGTGGCGTTACACGCTAAGACCCTAGGCATCAGTGATATTTAGGTGCAGATGCCTGGGCCGCTTTGTACGCACACATGTCAGGTATACCGGCAGTTCCATCAGCACTTTCAAAACAAGTTGAGCGGTTTTTATCGGAAGAAATGGTAATTCTCGCTTCCAAATCTCCCCGCAGAGAACAGATATGTCGCGAACAGCTCGGTATCAAGCACCTGCGTATTGTTGGGTCACAGTTTCCCGAGGACCTCAGTAAAGCCACATACGCACCCTTTGAATATGTTGTTCAAACGGCAATTCAA
The DNA here is from genome assembly GCA_030564425.1 of Wickerhamiella cacticola. Classification (NCBI taxonomy): domain Eukaryota; kingdom Fungi; phylum Ascomycota; class Dipodascomycetes; order Dipodascales; family Trichomonascaceae; genus Wickerhamiella; species Wickerhamiella cacticola. Next base: position 25,736 of record JAJLUX010000033.1, on the reverse strand, counting down.
AAGGCTCTTGATGTATATCAAAGCGAAGTTGATAGTGATCACCCACCAGAGCTTGTTCTCGCAGCTGATACCATTATCGTTCATAATGGCGTCGTACTTGAAAAACCTCGTGGTGTCGACCACCACGTGGCAATGCTGAAAAAATTGCGGGATGCAAAGCACCCCCACAAGGTTTTCACTGGTGTTGTAGCTATCGTTCCATTTGAAAAGCCAATCGTTCCCGGATACGCTATGGAAACTTATCTTGGAGAAAGCACCGTAGAGTTCAGGCACGATCTCACTGACGAGGAAATACTAAACTATGTTGCCTCCGGTGAGGGCTCAGATGCCGCTGGCGGGTACAAAATTCAAGGAGAGCTCGGTAAAACCTTAATTAAGGGGTACAGTGGTGATTTATACAATATCATCGGGTTGCCAGTTGAGGGAACTATCGCGCTTATTGCAAAGACTATAGCAGCCGCCTCGGACTCGTACAGTGAAAGCGACGAAGAGTTCGATGGGTGAGCTTGGAGAGAACAGTTGGAGGTATCTAGATTTACCAAGCCGTACAGGAATATGGCTCCTAAGTATTTAAATAACTACTACTACACACAGACAATAATAATAATAACAATAACAATAGCAACAACACTAAAGGAACACATTTGCTTCTAGAAAAATTATAGCAACATAATATGCTTCAACTACCCTACTCCTGCTCAGTATTAACGGGAATTACAAACGGTGCCGGTACTGGCGCCTCTTCATCCTCATCATCTCTTGTGTGTGACTGACGCAGCGTCTTAATCACCTTGAACTCGGCATTGGGATCATTATCAGTGACAACAATCACACCACTAGGGTTTTTGCGCGAGATCACTGGTTTGTATCTCTCTGAATCAAACACAATGTACTCCCGCTGCCACGGGACGACGCGAGACATGTTCTCCAATGTGAACTTGTTGTCCTCCTTGTGTTCTTTGGCAGGCTCTTTTTCTCCAGCATCCTTGGTCTTTTGATCATTGTGGGGCTCTTCAACCTCCATACTATCATCATCGACCTTCTTCTTCTTGCGCTTATCCTTGTGGGTTGTTGAGAGAACTGCAGCAGTTACCAAAGCCTCTGGAGTCTTGTTATCCTCCTCGACAACACGTGCAGGGTAATCAAAGAGTTTCGACGGAGCATTGCATGTAAATGAAAACTCAGGGATCTTAAGGTCACTGCGCACGCATGTGATGCTTGTAGGGGTGAATGCCAACGACAAAAAGTGTGCAAAAGGGAACCAGTACCAGTACTGAACAAAAACTGCCAAACCAACAACAGCCTTCATATTGAGGTTACCAGTGGCAGGGCGCTCTACACTGATGGTGCAATTGCATCCACCGGCATCAATGATTCCCTGGGCGAGTGCAGCACCAAACTTAGCCATACCATCTTCGTGGCGGGCCTCAATGACCGAGGCGAATTGCTCACGTACCTTCTTGACCCGAGAAGAGTTCTGGTCAGTGTGCTGAATCAATATCATTGACAAGGCAATCATGGCACCCTGGCGAACAAAATCCACGGGGTCCTTCATCATAGGCTCAAGAACATCCACAGCTGCAGGCAGGGCACTGCCGGCACAAGCGATACCCAAAGCCATGGTGGTACCGTACCGCACGTGCGGGTTGTAGCTTTCAGACAACAACTCAACCATGCGGGGGAGGGCTGTAGGGTTGCGTAGGAAAATGAATCCCAGAGCCATAACCGCTGCACGGCGCACGTCATCGCTGGCATCTGAAACAGCAGTGTGTAGGAGACGCTTGATGGCCTGGTTGTTACCAGTGCCAGCATACGCTAAAGCAATAGTAAAGCATCCTCCATAGCGCAAAATAGCTTCCTGGTCGGCCATGAGGGCATCAATAGCCTCATCTGCCTGCTCTTCTCTGCCGTAATTAAGCATCGCGATACCTAATGCCAGTGACCGCTGAATTTTCTCGTGCTCAGTGTCTTTTGCGTAACTCAGCATCTCTTCCTGAGCTTCTAGATTGCGGCTACCAAGCATCACAAGACCCATCGCCAGACCAGCGGCCTCACCAGCCACTGCAGAGTCATGGTAAAGCACGTCTCGAAGCTTATCGTAAACCTCGGTGTTTCCGGTACGCATTGCAGATAGCGCGATACCGAGGGAAGCACCGTGAAGCACAACGTCATTATCATCGCTTTGATCCTCTGCTTCAACATCAGTGATAACCTTGAGCAGGTAGTCGAGTACTTCTGTACCAAATCCGGCAAATATCAGCCCTAGGCCATAGAGAGAGCCACCACGGGACTGTACAGACCCTTGGCCTCCAGGTAGATACGGCTGTAGGATACGGCGGCCTTGAGTTAAGTTACCACGGTGGATAACGCCGAGAGCCGCAGTGGCAGTAAATTTAGTCCAGTGAGTAGCCCTACCTAGCCATTCAATGTTTGACCTAAAGAAGCCATCAGATGTCGTACCAGCGTGGAGAAAGGCGTTTTGAAACGATACCGCAGAGTGAAACATTGAGTTTCTCGAGTCAAACGCATTCTTTGTACGGTTAAGAGCAGTCATGTCGACGTGCTTGTTGCGCTTGAGGAAAGTAACCTCATAGTCGCAAGTGGGCACACCACTAAGGACTTTAACGAGCTTTGCGTGGCCCAGCTTGGCAGAATACTTGAACGCCTTGATAGTTTTTTCCAGCAGCTCCTGAGAAGCCGAGGCCACGAGATCAAACGCTATTTGCATAACAAGATCCTGGTCTTCTATATTCTTGAAAAGATTGACGGCCATCACATCATCGTCTAGTTGGATCACAATCTTAACGAGAGCAAGATGGTCGATTTCTTGTTGCTTCTGGGCGATTTCTGCGAGTGACTTCAGAATGCGGGTACGGAATGTACGATTAGCATCGATGAGGGTAATGCTTGTATCCAAAACAAAGTTGATAAGCTCGCGGTCGGCATTACTCTTGAGGATTTGTTCCACCAAGTCGAGGCGGCGGCACTCGATGGAAATGCCAAGCGCCAGCTTTGTATCGCCGCGTTTAACGCAGTCGGAAAGCATTCCTTCAACTATTTTTTCAATAGCGGGGTCAAACTCGGTGTTATTTTGCTTTGCCTCTACATAGAGGTGTGTGCAAGTGGCAATGACACTGTCGACAAACTCACTAGGCTGGTTCAAGTCGAGACTGTCACCGGCGGAAAGCGCATAACGAACGGCGCTTTCGCTGTCTCCGAGGTAATAAAAGACTTTGGCTGCAACCAGCGCCGCCAGTTGCTTTGCCGGGAACTGCGGGTCCTCAAACAGTTGCTCGATGCGAGAAATGTGGTCTGCAACCTGTGGCCAAATGTCATTGACTTGGCTGTTGAGATTTTTGAGCGCATGCTCTTGCAACTGATAATCTGGCTCATCAAGGAGCGCTAGCACTGGTAGTGTGAGAGCCATGTGGTGAGATGGGTAAAGGGTGCTATACATATAAAGACCCCACACCCCCACCCTCAAAATCTGGAGAATAAACTAGAGAAAGAAAAGATAAGTCGGTAGGGTTGATATAGATATACGAATAGATTGCTAGTTATTGCACTCGTGGTTTTATTCTTTTCTCAAGAGCCAGAACTATGAGAGTCCCAAAATGTGTTGAATTGTAAAGCGCATTATACAGCTGAAATGGCTTTTGGCTCTGAATTTTATGAGTGATTTATAGGTGATTTTGTTTGCTGGTATCAAAACTCACGCTAATATTTCCATCAATTTCTTTTGGGACCTATGTGGACTTGCTTCCGCATTATCTTTCTCGAACCATCTTTACTTTATATTCAAGTTACTATGAAGGTAAAACTATACGTGTATGACCTGTCCAACGGAATGGCTGCTGCCTACTCTACTGCGCTTATTGGAACACATATTGAAGGAGTATGGCACACCTCTGTAGTGTACAATGATGTGGAAATCTACTATGGCCAAGGTATCCTCAAGGCTGTGCCGGGAAAAACACATTTGGGACCCCCGCTGAAAATCATTGATATGGGTGAGTCTGAAATCCCAATAAATGTGCTCAATGACTGGCTTGTCGAGATTGCACCTGAATGGACCCCTGAAAAGTACAATTTGCTAAAGCACAATTGCAACAACTTTAGCAACCTTTTGTGTGAGTTCTTGGTAGGTAAAGGAATCCCTCAGGAAATTCTGGGCGTTGCCGAAACTGTTGCTCAAACCCAGTTTGGGCAGATGTTTGGGGCAATGCCTCCCCCTGTTTAATTTAACTGATACAGTACAACACTAGACGCGTAGCCACGAAGATTACTGATAGACATTAATTTAGACTAGAACACAACCATGCACATGTATCACCATCAATTGCAAAGGTACCTGGTATGGAATAATAATCTGATTATCATAATTCGTATATAGCAAGCTGATCTTAAAAGACCTGGATATATTAAAAATTAAACACTAAACAAAAATTTAGAGAAGGGCAGCGGCAATGGCAGCGAAACCACCGAAAGCAGCGTTGCGGACAGCGCCGTTAGCGGGGGCGACACCAGTGCAGGTCTCGTGAGTGCAGACGGTCTCGGTAACGGTCTCTTCAACAACGTCAGTGCTGGCAGCACCAGAGGTGGCAGCAGTGGTCTTGGCCTCAGAGGAAGCAGCAGAGGAAGCAGCGTCAGTCTGGGAAGCAGCAGAAGACTCGGCAGAGGACTCGGCAGAGCTGCTGGAGTCGCCACCGGCAGCGACGTCAGGGAACTGAACGGGGTTGGCACCGAAAGCGTCGATGGCCTTGGAGAAGGCACCAGCAAGACCGGAAGCGGCGTCAGCAAGGTCAGAGGGAACAGAGTCACCAGCGGCACCAGCAAGAGCGGAGATGATGTCGGCGGAGGTCTGGGAAAGACCGTTAATGTCCTTGGTGACAATCTGGGTAGCACCGACAGCCTTGAAGTCGTCAGCCTTGTCAGTCAAGTCACCGAGCAACTTCTGGACAGAGGAAGCAAGGCCAGAGATACCAGAGCTGGCGCCAGAGACGTCAGAGCTGGAGGCACCCTTAGCAGAGTCAGCAAGAGCAGCGACAGCAGAGGAGAGGGGGTCGTAGTTCTCCTGGATGCCGAGGGCACCAGTGAGACCGTCACCAGAGCTCCAGCCCTCGACCTTACCGGCGAGGTTGTCGGCGTTGGAGGCAACAGCGGAAAGGTCACCAGAGAGGTCAGCAGCGACCATAGCGAGAGCAGCGTAAAAGACAGGAGAGATCATTTGTGACAATCAACAGAGAGCCCATCCACTTATATAGCCCCGGATGATGGCGGCCGCAGGTGGGGGTGCATTGCATTGCGCATTCCATGCCCACCGCCTAATCGTGCGTTCGATGTCGCTCTTCGAGGTTTGAATGGAATATTACTGCTAGGATTTTTTTTATTACAATCAATTTGTATGCTGAGCTCGCACTTCCCCAGTTTGTGTTGCCACGCCGTGTGAATGTGTCCCGATCGGGTGAGTCTATGCGTGCATATGCATGTTGAGCTGCATGTCCCTGAGGTTAACGAGTCATCAGCACGGGCATGGCTGCATGGCTAAATGAAAAATATTTGCCAGAGGGATGCTGTAGCATATATTTGTCTGCTTTATTCTCGTAAATTTTATTACGGTAAAATACAGTTAGAGTTTGACTGCCCAATTTATCTGGTTTTATGTTGCTCAATGTGCCTCAAACTCCTTCCTGCACATTTAGTCCCGTGATCTACCTAACTTGGCACGCATCGATACGAACTGTGGGGTAAGCTCCGTGTGTCCGATATCTACCCTAAAAAACACCCAGAACGCATTAAGGTGCTATCAATACTCTGTGAATCATATCTCACTCTGCATTAAGGTACACAGGAGCCACTTATCCATTGCATTGGATGCAAATCACCGCGTAAATACTCAACCCCACTTCCTAAACAGGTTACACTGTGCATATACACTGCACAGCAGAAAAGAAAGTTGTTTATAGTGAAACACACTTGAGAAGAGATGACGAAGGTTTGTCTAATTAGAATGTACTTGAATGTATAAATTTTCCGAGGATATGGTGATTTTTTCACGTCACGATGTCCTATTTCGATGGTCCACATTTGTGGCGACGCCTTACTACCCTGGTTTGTGAAGCGGCACTCTATGTATAGAATTACCCACCCACCCCCACATTCGTACACCCCTGGATTACCGATTGGAATTTACGAGAACACAAATTGTGGGCTGTGTTGAAAAGTGGTGATTTGGCAATTTCTTTTAGTTTTGAATGTAAGTTCACGGCAAGTGGGTGGATTTAACCTGCGCAAAAATTGTCTACTATGCCTATAGTTCAGGTATGTAAATGTATACACACTTTGCAATTACCATGATTTAAGATTTGTCGTGAATTGAGTGTGCGACTATGTCGCATGCATGCTATCTGGAGAGCTCTAAACAACATACACTACCTGCATTAAAATCATCAAGTGGTTATCATACATTTGGGCGCGGTAGGTTTAGAGCACCAAGATACCCAGGAGCATAAATCATCAATAAAGGAGCTTATTATAACTAACTCATAAACACTTTCTTAGCTACAAGCAGAAGCGAGTACGTGGCTGTTATACGGCTACGAAACTCGAAGTCTTCAATACGCACAAGGTGGTATCGATATTGTTAGAGTTATAACGGAAGTATGCAATTTTTCAGCATATTACTGCGGCTATGAATAGATTAAATTGCATAATTATCCTTGCTTGTCGCAGTTCATCCTTGTGGCCACCATCATGGCTACCAGACGGGCTCCCATACATGCAATCCGTTATCTTCGCCCATAGAAGCAAGTACCATATCATATGCTGGATTCCAGCTAATATCTGCCACGGGTGCATGGTGACCGGCATGTCTGAACTTGTGCTCGAGACTCTGGGCAATGAGGGACGTATCCCATATGGAAACAAATGAATCAGAAGACCCAGATGCTAGGATTGCTGTGTGTTTTTTGTTCCATTCCAATGCAGTGACTGACGCGGTATGGGGCGACGAGGATTCGAGCTGGTGCAGGCTGGAGCCCATATTGCGCACATCCAAAGCATGTATACTACCATCTTGACATCCTGCAACCATTAAAAACTCATTTGAGGGGTTTGGGGCCACTGAAGTGACCGGTTGATGCAGATCAATTTTGGCCGAAACAAGCGGTGACCGCCAATCGATAACTTGAGCAAAATGATCATCACTTGCAGATGCTATTAATTGTGGGTTGTGCGGGTGCCATTTAATATCATTCACGGGGCCATTATGAAGCGATAAAGAATAAGCTGGTTCGAGTGAGTTGGTACTACCTCTGGTGTACTGAGACTTGAGGTCCCAGACATTGATTTTCTTGTCATTTGCGCCCGCAGCAATGAGTCCTTCGTTTTCAGGGCACCAGCTCAGAGCAAATCCTTCTTCAGTATGCCCGCTCAGGACAATGCTCGGGGCCACAGTGCCACAAGGATTGAGAGGGTATTTGGTGCGATCGAAAACCGAGACTTCGCCAGTAGAGCTAATCGTACCAATCATATTGGGGTTATGCGGCATGTGCCGTGCTTTATTGACCTCTCCAGGATGATCAATCCGCTGGACTATATTGAATTGTGTAGTGGCACTGGCCTGGAAGCTGCCAAAGGTCCCTGTTTCAGCGTCGTAGGCGTCAAGATTTTTGTCTTGGTGTACGGGCATTTCTATTCTCCCAAATCTCAAGTACTCTGTGCCTTGTCCTCCAGTTCGCGTGCCCAAAACAAGTTCCTGCGAGTTGTCGGTGGATTTCAGCTCGGGCAACCACTCTACGGTCAGGCTTGGCCATGGCACTGCGATTGTAATAAGCGTGTGATATAAATAAGGAACATTTTTTCTCCAGGCCACGCGATCTGGCGCTGGAAGGGGAGGATCTGTAGGAAGGTCCATGAGTAATGACCAGGACGTGCGACAAGCCTTGAGACTGTAAGACTTGGGAGCTACAAGCCAGGCATTGGAGAGGATATTTTATGAAAGTTATAGTTAGGGTATGTTTTGGCTGGGATCTGACTGTCTATAATAAATAAGTGCCTAGAAAATACTGTTGATGAGATCGGATCCGAGAGTGGCACCTGCACCCCAGATCGCAGCGTTTCCGAATTTAGAGCCAAACTTTTTAAAGTGACCTCCATGGTGCTGCTGTTCCTGTGGCTGCTGCTGCTGCTGCTGCTGCTCAGCTTGGGCAACAAATGGCGGCTGGCCCTGGTTCTGAGGGGGTTGGTAGTACTGCTGGCCCTGAGGAGGCTGGTAATGCTGGCTCTGAGGAGCACCATAATAGCCACCTTGTTGGACCTGGGATCCGTAATAGTTGGGCGGATTACCGGGAGGAGCCTGGTAGGTTTGCTTCTCGTCAAAGTTGGCAGGGGGAGCAATGTACTCACCCTGCTTGCGATCCTTTTCCGCAGAAAAGTGCGGGTTTTCGCTAACAAAGTTAGCGGGGAAAACTCCTTCGTTGCCGTTACATTTACCTCTCCACCAGTCATTGTTGAGCTCCTCGGTGACCTCAATAGTGTCACCCTTGCGTAGCGACATATCCGTGGCCTCGTGGCCCTGCCAATCGTACATGGCAACTACAGTTTTGTGGGTTGGCTTGGATTCGGGGGCCTGCGGAGCCGGCCGGGATTGGCTATTGTTTGACTGCGCGGGAAGAGTGGAGAGAACGTTCGCAATCTCCTGGTACTGTTCAGGGCGCAGGAACTTCTCATCTCTGAGAAATTCCAGTTCCGAACGGATGTTTTTGAGACTGCGTTCAATTGCAGAAGAAGACATGGTGAGTGTCAACTGCTGCGCTTGATTATATTAGCCAGGTCACGGGACCCAAAGTTTAGCACACTATAGCATCATCTGTGCCGACTGAGGAGAATTACCAGGAGTTTACTTAGATAGCCTAGGACTATGTATAATTTACTTGAGGTCTAGCGGTGCTAGCATGCATGCATTAACTTGTTTAATCCGCCCATCTTCTTTGACGGTACACTGCGGTAGGGGTGACACGGCTGGCGGTACGGCCAGTGTAGGCAGGGCTATAACTTGATGCAGAGTTGGGGACCAAAGTCACAGTAATAGAGGGCGAAGGCGTCACGGTAGTGATAGGTAATGCGGTCTTAACATACGCAGTAAATATAGACACCGAGCTAGTGCTAAACCGGCGGGTGATGGTCATGGGGGCCGTCACCGAAGAGTTGGGGGTAAGCTGGAAAGGAGCGTATCTAGTAGCACCCTGTTGATAAATATAAGGAGTCATCCAGCTGCTTTCAAGGTTGCTATACTCTGAAGGGATCGAGACTGTTGACTCGACAAAGTCACTGGCACTCGAAGTCGAAGCCCCCGAGTTACTGCCCGCTGGCAAATTACCGCTCAATGCGGTACCAGCACCGGTAAATCCGGTTACTGCGACCCAGGTTTTGCCATAGTTGATGACATAGTCTGACTTTTGCGAACCAATTGCTACCATCTGCACCACGTACGAACCGGCCGGACCCTGGGAGGAGACAGTGCTCAGATCGAATGAAGCCTCGGACTTGCCGTCAATGCTCACTGCAGTTCCAAGGGTTACGGGACAGCTGAGACTGCCAGAGACGTACGCGCACAACAAGAAGTTAGCGCTGGTAAACGAGTCGACGCTCGGGTCGTCTCCGTCGTCGGACCACTCTACTTTAAGGGTGCTTGTAGCTGTGTAACTGTCTTGGTCCAGGGAAACCTCAAAGTTGGCCACGGCCAAGCCAAGTATTGCTAAAAACTGCCAGAGCATGGATGATTGTGTAAAGAAGGAGGTGACAATCAATCAAAAGGGGTGAAGGGGGCGCTAACAGTGGGCTGTGCTGGGTGTGCTTGTAATACTTTTAGTCATACACGTGACTTTTAAGTTGGCGATCCTTGAGTGTACCGTTTAGGTGTCGGTCTCGTATCTATTTATCCTGTGGTTTACTCTATAAACTGAGATTCTAGTGTAGCTAGGTTACGATAGGTTGCCCAGAGATCGGGTTTTCGTTTACTTGTGTTTGACATTTGAAACATGCAGGCCGAGCCACGAGTCACTAGCCGCTACCTAGCGATCCAAAGGTTACGGCTTTAAAGTACAGGCACTACATATCAGATTACAGGTATCAGGTAAATTTATAGCTCACGTGGGCATTCATAAGCTTACTATAAACACTTGTGTCGCACCACTCGCAAGCGCTCAGTGAAATCCAACCTTATTCTAACTGGTGGTAGACATGTCGTGAGATATATTACATTAAAACAAAGCCCTCTATAAAGCCGTACTAACGGCCATTCCAGCTTGTATACTAGCTATGGACCCATAATTTCATCACCGCTTGCACAGCGACCCCTGGTGGTTCCTGCTTGATCTCGCATGAAAACCATATGATATTTTTGTGTTTTTGTGTCATTACTGGTAAAATTACTGGTGCAAGCGGAAAATGTTGTTGCAGTTGACGCACACATAAAAAAGAATCATATTGGTTTCTGCACGCCGTTGCTGGCTCTGGAAAAACACGCACTCGTGGTGCATACATTTTGGGCATTCAGTATTACTCCGGGGAAGAGTAGGGTCACTCGTAAGGTTGTCTGTTGTGCCCGCTGTGGGTGCGAGTTGCGTCATAAGCTCGTTGCGGTAAATGAGCGGGGTGTCGCTGCGCTCGGTGTACATACAGTTACGACATGAGTAAAGTAACTGGTGATTGACACGATCCTCTTTGGGGTAGAGCATATTGTTGCACTCCATACAAAACTTAAAAGTGGCCATGATAATGGGTGGAGCGGTGGGGGGTTACATGGGGGTCTTATCTTGTGAACATAATGCTATATCTCCACAAATGATCAAAGAGGTGAGATAAATAAGCGGTAAGTACATACTTGCTCGTGAACCTTTTGATTTCGTTTAATCTGTTTGGTCACTTTAGGTTGTTTTTTTTTTTTCAACCACCACCGTACCCCCCTCCCTTCTCCCTCACCTGCTAAAATCTCTATTACTAACTCAAAACTTTTCAATGCTTCGCCAAAGTTTGGTCCGTGGTGTGCGTCCGCTTGCTCGGTTCTCGCGCTTTAACTCAACCGCAAGTACCAGCGGTACGCCTAGTCCTCGTATCTCTGCCATTGTTGACGAGATTTCCAAACTCACTATCCTTGAGACCAGCGAGCTTGTAACTGAGCTCAAATCTCGTTTAAACATTCCTGATATTGCCCTTCCTGCCGCTGGTTCTGGTGCCCCTGCTGCCGCTGCCCCTGTCGAGGAAGCCGCTGCTGCCCCTGAGGAGGAGAAGATGATTTTCACCATCAAGCTTGAAAGCTTCGATGCCAAAGCCAAGCCCAAGATCATCAAGGAGGTTAAGGGCCTGCTTGGTCTCTCACTTGTTGAGTCAAAGAAACTCGTAGAGGGCGCTCCTAAGGTTCTCAAGGAGAACGTTCCCAAAGAGGATGCCGATAAAATCAAGGAGACTATTGAGGCTCTTGGAGGCAAGATTGTCTTGGAGTAAATAATGTATATAGAGTCCACTTATGTCGGTTACTATTCTGATGTAGTAGTATGGATTGAGTATGAAGTTGTGGCATCCGTTGGGACGCCGATTTGGTGTACTTTGCCTGCTTGACTTAATGGCCAACCCAGTGGAGTAAATATGGGAATATTGGCCCAGAATTAGTTTGGAAAGTAGAAGGTCAGACCATGAGAACCAGCGCGTGACAATTCATTTATGAAATATGGAATACCAAATTAAGTCTGTGCCTATATGGTAGGTTTGAGGAGATTGTGGGAAAAACATGGCAAACAAAAGACCATTGAGAGTTATCGGAGTCATATTTGCCTGGCTTTCGATGAGAGTACCCATGGGAACCTAGACCCTACATACTCCGAACGGGTCCTCGTATCACTGCAGATCACAGATAAAGATCTTGTGCAAAGATGTGGACTCAGATGATAGATTTAGATAGGAATAGATATGTTTTAACGGGAATAGAATATATGGATATATAGGAAAGAGTCTAGTCGTTTGGTGCTCACATTTTAGTTGATGCGGAGAGCTAGACTTGTTTCCCCAGTATTTGAGCCAGACTTATTTCGTGTGCACGGATTCATACCTCCAAACATGCAGCTTTGATTACACGTTACAGAGTCTCTCCATTAGAGGGTTCCACTACGGCCTAATGCGGCTTAGCATTTCTGGCCAAGAATGTGCAGGCTCACGAGCATGGGTCAATAGAGGTAGATAATTATATGATTGAAATGAGAACCACACGCGCAAATAAATTGTCGCTATAATTTAGCCGAAATATGATCATGCACCCTTGCCTCACAGCTATCTTTTCTGGCATGATCTCTTTTTTTAGACTAGTAGGGAAAAAAAGTAGCACGCAGAAAACAGACCAGGAAAAATGACATAGGGGAAAGACGAGATTAAAAAAAAATTAATCTAATGAAACGAACTTATAGCTACATATTTGACCCGACTCTTTTCATTGTCTGTGAGTTTTGTGGGGGCAGAGGGGGACCAGCTGAGCCATGCAGGAAACCGTGATCATGCAGTGGTGATGCACGTTTTGCATGTTGTCACGGTACCAAGACGTTTTAAACTATTGGAATCATGGTTTAACAACTAGTAGTAAACTTTAGAAATTTGTTTTTTTTTAAACTGGGACTCATGCGCACATGCAAGATCTTGCCTGACTGTAAAATTTCAATCTGAAACATATAGTGGAGTGACCTGAGCTCAGGCAACCTCCAAATTACTCATGGAACCCCAGACCCCCAGGGTCGCGCGCCGAAGCCTCAAGGATCAAATGGCCAGTACTAGCGAGCTTTTGAAAACCTTGCGTACTCCCAGCGTTTCTTTCAATAGCAGCAACCACGAGCACTCGATGCCATCAATCACCAGCCCCCTGGCGACCAGTTCGAGTGTTGCCGCTCCAGTAGAGGTCTCATCGCCGCGCAGTGTGTCTTCTCCGCAAAACGAACAACAACCACAACAGCAACAGCAACAGCAGCACGGAATCCAATTACTCCCTACCGACGATTACTCGCCCCAGCCGCGTGCCCGCGCATCGAGACATTTTGAGTCGCATCGCATGTCAATGTATTCGATTCATGGCGAGCTCACTTATCAACGGGATGCCGAGAAACAATTGATTTCCACTGTAACTACTGCCAAGAAAGACCTCCGGGGTGATTTTCTATTTGTGTTATTAGAGCGTGTTGCCGTGCAGTCCATTTCTCTTTACAACACAGCGCCAGCTGATCAATTAGAAGAAATTGATGCGCTGTGTGTGATGCTTTCAGACTATGTTAAGAGATATGCTGATCAAGCTAATCTGCGGCTTGAGCAAGAATTATCGCCCCAAGATTTGAACCTTCCACAACGTAATTTGAACGGCGTAGACCGAATTTTGTCAAGCGTCGACAGAGCCCATGATTTAGATATTTTGAATGCGACTGCTCCCACGCCAACTCCTCGCGAATCTTCATACTCGCGCGAGCTCGAAACTCTGCATGAAACTAATCGGGAGAGAAGCGAGTCTAGTCGCGCGCGCGAGCGCGAGCGCGAACAGGAGCGCGAACGGGAGCGGTCTGAGTCCAAGCGTCAGCCTCTACTCTCGAGAAGTAACTCTCGCAACTCACGTGGTGAGTTGCGCTGCAGCTCTAGAGGAGAGTCCCGTCTAAAAGACTCTAGCAGAAGCGACTCACACAAAAACAACTCCCGTGACGTTTCGAGTACATCTGCACGTAGTGTTTCTGCTGCCTCATCCTCCCGTTCGTGGAGATCAAAGTCCCAAGTCCAATCACCTCCCCAGCCTCAATCACAGTTTAGCTGCTCACCTTCTTTGCAAAAGCCTTCCCGAGTTCCAACCCCTTCACGCTCGCATAGCCGTATGCAAGAGGTTATAGATAAGCTGCGAAACCGAAAGTAGGGTGCAATCTGCCAATGTTGAGGTAACGTCAAATGAAAACCCCCTCTGGTTTTATTTGGCACGAAGCCGGTTACAGTCATTCTACTTAACCGCTACCACACTGTAGATACCAATAATAAAATTACCTCAGGCAAATAAAATTAATATTAGTATAACAATAGTTTAATCAATCTACAGCTATACGCGCACTGACCCCACCGGACTAATAATGTATATGATGTTGACCAATGCATGTGCTCTCAAACAGAATCGACTGTTCCTGAAAATCATAGTCAAATGACTGGTCCACAGATTTGTCCCTGAAAATCCTTGTGACAGAATGATTTGTACATATACAATCAAGCAGTGTGTAAGGTATCGCGGCGATAATAAACAGCAAATCAAGGTGCAATTTCTATATATAAATACTCGTAGCTAGTATCATTGAACACTTTCAGCATTTCTATTAGATCGGGAATTAGACGAAATCATCCTTGATCAATGCGCAGAACGTCATACCTTCTTTATAGATATTGTACATGTCAATGACGCGACCGGGCAAGCTAACTGGTTTGGGTACGGCTGCAAATGGATTGAGAAACTCACGACGTCGAGGGTTTATACCTGCACCGCTCATCTCCTGAGATATTCTTGAGGCACTAGGCATATATGATGGGGGTACCTCACGATATATGCCTTGCTGTAGGGCTGTTGCGCCCTGGATGAGACCTAGCTGATAAAGGTCACCTTCTTTTGTGCGGACAAACGTCGTTGTAGAATCAAGGAGCGCACCATGATGATTGCTAGGGAGTGAAAACATATCTACCACGTTACTGACTCGCGGAACCTGATGCCATACGGGTGCGTTCAAGGGAAGCCGGTAAATGTGGCCATCATAGCCAATGCCGTTTAGTCCCAGCGTCTCCACTGAAAACTGGTGCGTGAATGGCGGGTTTGTTGGTGGTTCGCTAAGATTCAAGTACATGACTGTTGAATCGTCAGGGTATATACCGATACCATATTGATATGCCCAGGGACAAAGGGATTTTATGCGAGGATATTTCGTGTTTTGCAAGCGCTGGAGCTGTGGATGCATTTCTGCCTCAATTTGAAAAAAACAAAACCCTCCATTCCAATCAAGTTCTGGATAGCGTTCTCGCCATTCCATGCAGGTGATAAGGCCATCTCTCCGATTACTTCGGTACCGTTTAGGACCAAAATAGTATAGTTTACCACTTTCACCAAGGAGAATGGCTACCTCATTGTACTCGGCTTGAGCCTCATCGGGGTTCTCGCCTAGTGTCCTGCCCCGGAAATATCCTGCCATGGCCAAAATTTTCTCAGGGAAATCCGAGCAGATAATAGTGTAGTTATCTCCGCCATCATAATCGTGCGGCATACTGACTAGTCCCACATCCTCTATTAATGCGTAATAGCAACTACGTTGGAGAGTGATACCCAATGGTTTTTGTGGGAATGGAAACTTGAAATACTGGACCTTGTTGCCTAAGACGTCATCAATTGGCAGGAAATTCCACGTTGTACCTGTACCATCGGTAACGTGCGTGGCCCATTGGGATCTATAAAACCCATCGGGAGAGCATCCAGTGAGTGCTGGCTTCGGGTTTAAAGAAAACCCCGGGATCCGTGTGTATAATTCACCATTGGAGCAGAGGAATACGCCATGACCGACCCGTTCCGCATAAAAATCACGATCAAAGTCAACCCGGAGAGGCTTCATGAGATCAATACCATGTGCACTCTGCACAATGCCTTCGCGAGAAGGCAAATGAAGTCTTATTGGACCTCTTTCAAATACTGCGTCCCCCTTTGCCGGCGCATCGAGGATCCAGGTCATTGACGTTTGAGCATGGATAAACCCCCAGATGTACACACTCTGAATTTTATGGTAGTATTCTAGGAAGCCAATTTCAGGTGCGGAAGACATCATTTTTCGTTCTTGCATTAGGCTACCCCATCGCTTCCACCCGTCAAGGACTGGCACTATTGCAGGCACAGCCAATGCGAGCTTATACAAATCTGTAAGGGTAAGCAACGGAAACAAGTTGTTCACAAGAAGATCTGTGCTCAATAGTAATGGAGACATTCTATTTCTTGATTTCCGAGAGGTGTGGTCTCTTGGGCGCTGTGTGTTTTTGTGCGGGGAAAACTACTTGGGGATTATACACACTACAAAAGGTGGCTGAAGTTGTGGGGAGACCTGCAGCAGCCGAGCAGTTGCCGGAATTGCTAAGCAAGGTGCTGCTGAACCGCCTCAGGCTTTTCAAATGTCCAGATACGTCCATCTGAGCCGACGGCAGCAATAAATTGTTGGTCTACAAATACATCTGTGAGCGGAACCTGGGGCACTTTGGGTATTGTGGGTCGCACCTCTCCGAACGCGAGAATTTGGGCAATTCGGCCGCCAATTCGGCTGCTTGCACTAAGATTTTCGGGTCCAAATTCCCATAGCATCAATTTTGCATCCTCGCCAACGCTAACAAGTCGGTACTCACCAGGAGGAGCACCAACATCAAATTTGACGCGACGCACCCACGATGTGTGGCCTGTAAGGCGTGCGAGTGGGCGCAATGTAGCAGATTCATATAGATAAATAACATCGTCTTCGCCGCCATATACCAAATATTTCCCGTCGTGACTCAACGTTGCTGTGAGCAGCCCACCAAAGCTTGCTTCTAATACATGTTCGACGATCGGTCCTTGAACATTGAGGATTCTCAGATAGCCATCACATGAAGTACTGATAATTTTTCCTCCATCAACAACTCTCAACTCGGTTATAGCAACATTACTGAGTTTATACGCAGCAATTGGGTTGAGACCAGGGCTCGCGCCGCCAAATGTCTGCACAAGTACAACCTGGCCGCCAGTATTATGTGGAACAAGTTCACGACTGTCCTCACGATCCAAGTCATATATCACTACTGATCCATCTGCATGTCCAGCAACCACTTGAAGAGCCTGCATATCGTACCATGCAATTGCCGTGACTGCCGCACGCGTCAAATTGCCGCTTTTATTGATGCGGGAGTATTTTCCGGCCACAGCATCAAGCCAGATTATGTCGCCAGAGCTCATGCCACATACCAGCTCGAGGCCAGGGCCAGGTACATGGCACAATGGCCATGCCTGTGTAAACAAAACGCGCAATAGTGTATCGTTCTTGATCGAATCGAGAGGTAACAACTGCAGACTGCGCCCCACAGAGACCCAAAGTGCTCGAATTTCTTGGTCCATCTTGATCAGCCTGTTGAAGCGATCATATGTGGTTGTACGGCTCATGTAGGTGCTTTTGTTACGGTAGAGCGAAGTTCTGGGCTTTTTGCGCTGGAACTGTTGTTGAGGATCTAAAACACACTGAGATACCCGCACTCCTGGAGTGTGAGCGTTGGGAGCAAGCGCATCAACTGCCAACGGATTGATTGGGGTACCTACCAGATCGCTAACGTGAGGCATGGGGAGGGCCACATAAACACAATCCCTACACTTGTACTCGCCATCTGGCGTTTTAATCGATGTCAGATTTTTTTCCACTATAGTATTTCCACAGTCATTGGTCGAGCTCATGCTCTGTGACCTTGGGGGTGGACTTAGCATGAGTAAGGGGGGATAGGCTTGAGCTGGTCTTGAACCCAGGAAACCCATTGGTGAAAATATATAATAATGATAAATAGAGTGCGGCTGAGTTTAATAGAAGAGTGGAGAAGCTAGATGGAATTTACCAGAGTTTCACTGGAGTTCAAGAAAGCCCATAAATAAATGAGCCCCCTCGCCCCTCCCACCTCCCCCTTATCAGCCAAGCATATCTCGCCCCCAGCTTTATCTCTCTCCCACTGGCAGCTCTACCAAAGCTGATAAACTAACACATTTCTCTTCAAATGACATACGCTGCAATTGGGGCGTCTTTTCTTTGGCCATGGAATTGCTTGCTGATAGCAGGTATGTTTATCCAGCCATACCTCCATGACTACCCCGGCCTACAGCGTTCGTATTCAAGCTCTGTAATGCTGGCATCCACATGCACAAATCTATGCTTATCCACTTGGTTAGCAATGAACCCATCTGGTTTTGGCTGGCGGGTCCGTTTCGGCGAGCTTGTAATAGCCTTGGGGTTTCTGGTGATGTCGGTTCTGACCTTGCTCGAGATCTCGAGTATTTATTATTTCATTTGTTTTATTTCCATCGTTGTGTTTATATCCACTGGCACAACACTTATTCAGAATGGAGTGACTGCAATTACCCAGCGAATTCCTGGCGGTCGTGAGGCGCGCGCCGTCCTTATCGGTCAGAGTATATCGGGAATTGTGCCTCCTCTATTCAGTATGGCACTAGCTGCTAAAAGTGATGATGAGGCGTTACTTGAACCCAAGGCAGGCATCGCTAGTGCACTTTTTATAGCATCATCAGCGTTGTGTATGTACGCACTTTCGTCATTCAGAGGACCAAAGGTCGAATTGCACATCAAAATGAGCCAAGAGCAGGACAGCGAAGCGCCGCCTCCACCTCATGAGGGTCTCTGGGTGGTACTAGAGGAGCTAAAATATCCTGCGACGGCAATTTTTCTAGCGTTCACTGCATCTCTCGGGTTCTCTGTGTTTGCAAACACAATAACAAGTTCAAGAATTCCCACTAAACTGTTTTGCCCACTGACACATTTGTTGTGGAACGCAGGCGATCTAGTGGGCAGAGTAATATGTGAGTGCCAACAATTTCAAGTACACCACGCTAGAAAACTTTTACTATACGCGTACCTAAGGATACTGTTTATACCCTTGCTTATATGGTTTTGCTGGCTTGGCAACCCAAGTGATTCCCTCTACCTTGGTGTTATGCTTGCCTATGGCGTCACAAATGGCCATCTTCTATCGTCGGCCATTTCATATGCACCCTCCTGTGTATCTGAAGAGCAGCGTCCTGCTGCTGGTGGTTTGATAGGCATGGTTATTGCATTTGGTCTAGTCTCTGGTGCCTTGGTGAGCTTCCTAATAATTCCATTTGTGCACTCCAAGTAGCTATTTGTTTAGATTCTATCTCTCTATGCGATTCAACTTACCAGTCTCAATATAAATGAATAGATGAATCACAACTACTCCCTTATTGACTATAAGCTCTGTGAGATAAATCGGGCCTAGCCCTAGACTAGGATATGCACTCCGTGCTATAAATACGTTAAGGTTCGTGAATTGCTACTAACCGTTCTAATTACTTTATTCAACCCTATTGGATTGTGCCACATCATCTCTTCTCATAGCATCAGCCTGTGATACTGACTTTGGTGAGTTGCAACTCACCATTTGACATTCGTCCCGAGGCATCTGTGCATACAATTATACCATTTTATTGGCAATGTGAGTCATCTTCCGATGTACTTCTCCCTGAATTCTCCTCAAATCAGGTCACATCTACAAACTGAGCATAATACACTTATCCTCGGGTTCTTCCAGGTACTTGACCAGCAGTATGTCCATAAATCAATCATGTGATTGTTTGTCCTGTTGATGTATTTATTTTTCACATAATTTCGTGGAGGAAGCCTTGCATACTGCGACTACTCCTCGTAGTAGCAAAGCAAACTGAACCACTCGACATCATTCATGTTAAACGGCCTCTGCAATGGTTGTTCAAGGTAGGTTATAATTCGATAGTGATAGTGATAGTCGTAGTTATAATGCTATCTCTTCATGCTCTCCTTTGGAGTGCTTACTTTGGAGGCTCAGGTAATAAGTCAAGCCAACGGTGGCGACCGGATAGTATATTGATAGGTCTGTATTCGTCAGTCCTCTCTATCGTTAGCTAATTACTAATGAAGTAAATGCGTCTAGAGGCAATTGAATGCGGTGCTGCTTGAATAGAGCAAGCGCCTATTGCAAGTTTAGCCGAGTTTGCTACATTATTTGCTGAACCATGCCATCGGGGCCATTTGGTGCCCCAGTTGGAGCTGGGGTTGCAACACCAGGTATCGGAGTAACAGCAGGAAGGACAACAGGAGTGGCCATATCTACATTAGACTGGTCACTCTTCAGCACCTTAGGATTGGCGAGGTCTTGAATGACCATCATATCGCTCGCTATAATAAGATTGTCCTCGGGCCCGGGAAGCGCAACGAAGAAACGGTCAAAGAGTATTTTCGGCCGCAACGTCCTTGATTCTGGAACTGTCCATGAGCTGTAATAACTACACACGAGTCTGAAATTTCGCCATTATTCTGGATACTCCATGCTTCGAATGCAAAATTCTCACAGTTGAGCTAGGAATTCAAGGCAATCTAGACGTATCTATACATAGCTCGATGCATAGCACTTGGCGTGGTTTGGCCCGGAGCCTTCCAATGAGGTCCCAGCAGATGGCGCGCACAAGTGGACATCCAAAAGGTATGTTTCGACACCCTAGCAGCTCTAGAAGCTACTCTAGATGGCTGGTGCGCTAGGGTCTAAACTATACCTGATAGCCATTAACTCAAAGGTTTCCTCCTTGCTTCAGGTAGCACTGGTCCTGGATGCATCGCTGTAAACCAAATTAGCTCTGATGATACCAAGTCTCTTCTTGAGTACTAATCCCACCTAATTCTTTCTTTATACTTCATATGTTCTTGAGCCCTATTGACGAACAAACAGCACTCATGAGTTGTACTATTTAGAGCCATATGTCTAACGTCGCCTATCAGTTCGTTGTGACGCAAATCACTAGAGTCAAGCTCATTAGAAACCGGAGTCTAGGATCAGCGGCGAGCTTCTGGGCTCGTTTGTAGGTGTCTTTCTGCTAGGAACACCCGTGTATAACAGTACCCCCGAAACGTGTCATGGTGGCAGGATTCAGCGTTTTGTACTGCTCATTATTACATTTCTGTAGCGCTTTATGATAGAGAACTGCGGTGTTTGCCTTTAGCACATGTTCCAAAGCTGCAACATCAACAGCGAGTGTGGAGGAACTCGTCCATCAGAAAGCCTATAAGGGCTGTAATTTAGTTCCGCTATGCACCGTAGGTGAGTAAACATTAGCTTAACCCACAGCTCTTCAAAATCCTGGCGTAAAAGCCCGAGATGGTCTGCAATTTATCATAACTTGGCTAGACTATAAAAGTGGTTACAAGGTAGTAAGTGAGGTAAAATGGTCTTACAACTAAGTTCAAACAGCTATCAGATATCATTTATATTGTAAATCTAGCGCGCCATCTGGCACATTAGCTAGAGGTTATAGTATAACATGAATTTTATAGTAAACAATGGGTTGAGGGCGCTAGAAATATGGGCCCGTAATACATAAATCAAATGAATTCACTTTATGCTAATAATACTTGCTTGCGCACATTAATTCACACCACCCAGTGTTGCAATGCTACCAATATACAGGATCCCTTCTTATCAGACTATACCTCCCCCTTGTAATTGGTTTAGAGATCAAAACCACGTGGTGAGTCCTTGATCTCACTGAATTGGGAGAATTCGCTACTGCAGTCGGACCATCTCCCCGCTCTTTTTGAGGTTACCCAAATGGGTATTCAGAGCAAGGTACTGATATGGCAATTCGAATTTCAACTTGGGTATAAAGGAACCCCAATTTCTCGATAATTTTCATCTTCTCTTCCCCCCTCATCTGAGCTTATCTGCTCCTCTGCTATCTCTTTTGCCTGCTTTGGCGCCTACTAACTTAGTAGTCCTTTTGGATACCTCAGCTTTGACTGATCTGGTCAACTTTTGCTGAGGTTTACCACGATTTTTTTGGTGGTCTTTTATATAGATTTTGCACTGGATAGGTCACAGACTTAGTAGTGTCGCTGTATATATTGGCGCGAAAGCCTAATGTATGCCTGGGGACATAGACTCACTGTGCACTAGTTGCAAATTCTATGCGCCACTATCCTGGTGGTATTATGCAGTCCATGATACCTAGCTTGGACATTGATCTGGCCTGTAATTGCTAGTGAATCTGGGGTTTTTGAGGGCGCCGCTCTCTTGGTTTACTAGATAGCCTACAAGACCTCCAGATATGGCATAGGAACACTCCATTACTGGAGTGAATGGGCTATCGTTTTATATAGAATGGTACTGCATAGGACACATTCTGAGACTAATGGATGTACCACCACTCTGGTACTCAGATTTTGGAGCCTATCTTCTGGGCTGTAAAGGGTGTACCGATTGCACTAGCGGTATACCTCCATGCCACATCCTGGAGCTTTGACGCCAAGCCGGTCAATGTTATCAAGGAATAGCTCACCCTGAGCTACATTGGTAAAGTAATACAAAAAGCCTGTGGTATATGCACGTATCACCAAATTGGAGATATGAAATACATGACACACCGTCATGAAACCGGCAAGCGAGTTATGCCTATATTTGTGCCTCTGAATATATCAGGCATTGTGGCAATAGATTGGAGGCACAGGAGCAAAGAGAGGTCTGAGCAATTGGCCACAAGCTCTCAGTAATTAGCACTCGGCTCAGATGAATGCGAATTAAGCGTCGGTGCTCCAGCAGTTGGGGTGGTTACTCCAACCGTTAGAGCCTGCCAAAGGAGCATCAGACGTACGGAGGCACTTAGAAATTATGGGTGCTTGGAGAACTGTAGTATCTCTACGTAGGTTAATTGTTCTCGGAATGGGATGGGACTTTAGTGGGCCCAATATGCCGACACAATCAGGAGCAGTCAGTGCTGTTATTAGGCAGCAGAGCCTCAGAGGAGCTCTTTTAAGAGCACTCGAGTTCTCACAGGTTATAAGCTGCCCTCTGAGCTGAACATTGGTACAGACAACGAGCTCATTCGCTAGCTCTAGCTGGTAGTCGTAGAGGCGTGTAATATACCTGGTTTTATCGAAGTTGACTACCGAATAGAATAAAGTACACCGATTACGCCTAGTGATTTATTCCTTACCACAGAATTTGACGTCTTGTCACCCACGAGACGGGCAAAGCTTTGGAGATTCTCACATTCCTTGTGGTATACTGGGACTGGTATAGACTCTCCTGGTGGTGTGGGCTCACACTACCTGATTGGAGATGAAATCTGTAACATGCGAACACTATTTTGGGACTGAGATGTGCTTCGAGAACTGGCAACATGGGACTGCTATGCCTTGGAGTCTCAGTTTATAGTTGAAAAGATACTCTCTTGTTTAGTTTACTACTGAATCGTTTCTCACAGCCTTGGTGTTTGTATCAGAACTACATTTAGCAGACGGTCTATGTCACTACATTACACACCCCATACTTCTCAAATGGTAGGCAATTTACGAGTGATCCTACAGAGACCCAATAATGGCGGTGCAGGTAGTAGATACTAGAACTCACAGAGCTATAAGCACACTTTGAGATGTATAAATTAAATGTTATGGCTATTTACGAGCGAATAAATGGGAAACCATCAGAGGTCATAGGCGCATCTACCTGGACATATCGGCAATCTCATTGCCGTGGATATTTGGCCTTTGCAGTGTCCATCATCGAGCTGATATCCTTGATTAGATCTGCGTTCTTGACTGGGGCTCCAGTACTAGTTTTCCAACCCTATTTCTCCCAGCCTTTATTCCATTCAGTGAGACCCTTCATTGAGTAGTCGCTGTCGCTGTAAATGACATGGTCCTTCTCTCTGCGTTCCTGGAGGACTTGGGTCATTGCTTGCTTGATAGTTGTGAGCTCGTCGACGTTGTTCGTGGATTTGATTACTGGTCCGCAAGCGTCACGATGGTCTCCCCAGTACATGCCCCATCCTGCTCGGGACCCTTTCTTACCGTTGCCGAAGCAGCTACCGCCAGTGTAGATTTCTTGAACGGAGCGGCCAGATTGAGCGGGGAGAGAGCTTGAGGAAGTGGATGAGGAAGTGGAAGCTCTTGAGGAGGTGGAAGCCCGTGAGGAGGAAGTACATGTGTAGACTGAACTGTACCCAGAGCTACAACTGGGAGCACTATAAGTGCTATAGCTTGGAGAAGGGTCCGATCTTGGAGCACCGTAGCTGGATCTGGAGGAAGAAGCCGGACGAGAATAAGGAGTCCTGGAAGTAGCACAGCCGCCACCATCTGAGTAACCACCCCCCGAATAGCCACCCCATACCCCCTGGAGCCCGATCAACCTGAAATATACTGCATGGCTTCGGCCTTTGTATTGAAGGATTTAAACTACGCACCGGAATCCTAGAGATTGGGTGTAGTTGTAGACTACGTGGGTGCAACGCAACCATTTTGTTCTATTAGGGGTTTAATCAGGCCGCTTTGTCGGTGACCGCAGTAAATCTTGTGATGGTGAGGTATTCAGTGGATATGGAGGAGTTTAAGCCTCTGAACGGACGGCATATCAGCACGGTCCAGTTGGATTGAATACTTAACAGCAGGGTTGCACACTGAATAGCGTTTAACACCAGGAAAGTGTAATACACGTTCAGAGACGCGCCTATATGTACTTCCCGCATAGGGTAGGACATTCAGCGGAATCAGGCTGCCACCTGGAGCTTCTTTTGGAACTACTTACCACAACTGCAGATCTAAGAGATCTGAGAGGTTAAAGGCGCGTCCTTTTGAGTTGTGCGTCCAGCTGCGTCAGGGCTCCATGGGGCTCGCCTTCGCGGATCTGTTTGGCGTTAGATTAGAATATATTTCTCAATTTGGGTGTTGGATTAGAAAGATTTGGGAAGGAAAGCAACATAACCGCCTGTTGTACTACCTGCTTTTCCATGGCGCGTCGAGTGAATGTCAAGAAGACTAGTGTGCGTGACAAACCGGACTATAACTTCTTAACCTGTAAACCCTTATCGATAGAGCTCTAGAAAAAGGCAGAGTAGAAAAAACAACATTAGAAAACCTTGAATTCCGTGCAGCCTTTAACTTAGAGTATATAGCCGTTTTATAGAGCATCATTTTTGAATCGTCATTGTATATGAGAAGATGGGCTGGTGCAATGCAATCCGATAGGGTTGTCTGAGGTAATTAAGACGATTACTAGTTTAAAAAGCTAAAATTCATTTATAGTACGGAGTACATACCCTAGTCTAGGGCCAGACCCCGATATATCTCACAGAACATATAGTCAATAAAGGAGTAGTTGCGATTCATCTATATATTTTATATTGAGATTGATGAGTTGGATCGCATTGAAAAACAGAATCAAAACAAACAGCTACTTGAAACCAAAGAGCCTTGGAATAGAATAGAGAGTAGGACAGAAGGTGACCAGAAGGCCCTGAGAAAGAATAAATAAATAAGAGTAGGACAGAAGATAACCGAGTGATCTCGGCAAGGAGGAAATAGGAGCCAGAAGAGGAGAAACCCGACAGAATAGAACGGATGTCCAGGGGGGCCTCGAGACAGAACATCACAACAGAAGGACTCGAGACAGAAGACAGGGCGAGAAGGACTCGGGACAGAACAGGACAACAGAAGGACTCGAGACAGAAGATAGGGCAAGAGGGACACGAGACAGAACAGGACAACAGAAGGACTCGACACAGAAGACAGGGCAAGAGGGACACGAGACAGAACAGGACAACAGAAGGACGCGAGACAGAACAGCACAACAGAAGGACTCGAGTCAGAAGATAGGGCAAGAGGGACACGAGACAAAACAGGACAACAGAAGGACTCGAGACAGAACAGGACAACAGAAGGACTCGACACAGAAGACAGGGCAAGAGGGACAAGAGACAGAACAGGACAACAGAAGGACGCGAGACAGAAGACAGGGCAAGAGGGACACGAGACAGAACAGGACAACAGAAGGACTCGAGTCAGAAGATAGGGCAAGAGGGACTCGAGACAGAACAGGGCAAGAGGGACAAGAGACAGAAGATAGGGCCAGAGGGACACGGGACAGAAGATAGG
>JAJLUX010000032.1:0-94009 GCA_030564425.1 Wickerhamiella cacticola | reverse complement strand
CCAGCCCCCCTAGCTCTACGCGACGCGTTCCTGGCATCTTAAATTAATTACTCGAGACGCGTGTCTGATTGATCCCAACTGAGAATGGTTAAACAGACTCCAATCAAATCCAGTCCAGGTCAAAAGAGCTTATTATCTTTCTTTTCAAAGTCTCCTAAACCCACACCAAATGGCAAGCAGCAGCCAGCAAAAGAGGAGCCTACGTCCGAGTCTACAACGGAGCCCACAAAAGCAAAAGCGCCGTTAAAGGAACCGCAATGGGAACCCAAGCAAGCTAATTCAGACCCCAAATCACAGGAATCTGTCCCTACACCACCTTCCAGCAATCCCGTGAGAGCGGCACCGGCACTGCCGTCGAGTCCGTTGGCATCCAAGTCGCGAACCAGGCAAATTGATAGCGATGACGAGGACGAAGATATTATATTGCCGGCTCCAAAACAAATGAAACTGGAACAGCCTCCAAGCAGCGCGCCAATGACCGAGAACTCGCAGCCTGATGAGACAATGCCTTCATCTGAGCCGCCAGAGCTCAAGCCTAGTGGGAACTTGGACAAGTTTAGTGCATCCTCATCGTATAGTGCGCCACCACCCACAAAACGGCCCAAAGTCGAGGTGGCGGAACCAGAAGGCCGGTACCATTGGGTCCTGAACCCTAAAGATGCTGATGGGCATACCCCCGACGACCCCAATTACGATCCCCGCACGATTCACATTCCTTCGAGTGCGTGGGCAAAATTCACTGCTTTTGAAAAGCAATACTGGGAGATCAAGGGCAAGTTGTGGGACACAATTGTGTTTTTCAAGAAAGGTAAATTCTACGAACTTTACGAAAAAGATGCCCTCATTGGCCATGCCGAGTTTGATTTGCGACTTGCTGGCGGTGGCAGAGCTAATATGCAGTGCGCTGGTATCCCTGAAATGAGTTTTGATTATTGGGCTTCGGCCTTTATCGCAAAGGGGTTCAAGGTGGCCAAGGTTGATCAAAAGGAAACAGCACTTGCCAAGGAAATGAGAGATACTACAGCTGGCAAAAAGGAGGAGAAAATTATCAAGCGAGAGCTCTCGTTCATTCTTACTGCTGGTACCCTCACTGATGAGTCCATGCTGGTGGACGATCTCAGCCAATTTTGTATGGCAATTAAGCAGGCAGGTACCCAGTTCGCGGTGGCATTTGTAGACACATCTACTGCGTCTTTTTTCCTTACCGAATTCAATGACGATGAAGACCTTAACCAATTTGAAACCTTGATGGCCCAGACTCGTCCTCGTGAGCTTATTCTGGAGCGAGGGAACTTGTCGCGGTATGCCGAGAAAATTATCCGCAACAACTCATCTGTGGATACTTTGTGGAACATTTTCAAGCCGGGTGATGAGTTCTTGGACAGTGATTCTGCCCTACACCAATTGGCTATTGGTAAATACTTTGACGAGGATGTCGACAGTACTGAGCATTACCCAGAGGTACTCAAGAGTGCTTGTAACTCTGAGATCTTGATTAGTACTTTTGGTGCGTTACTCCACTACCTCAAGGCCCTGAAACTCGACCAGCAGCTCATCTCGCTCGGTAACTTCAAGGAGTATGAGCCCGTGCAACGCGGTGGGCCTATGGTACTTGACGGTCAAACACTCCAAAACTTGGAGATCTTCGCCAACACATATGACCAGAGTACCGAGGGAACTCTCTTTAGGCTTATCAACAAGTGCCTTTCACCCTTTGGCAAGCGTCGTCTCAAGTCTTGGATCTCCCACCCGCTCAAAGATATCAAGCGTATCGAGGCTCGTCAAGATGCAGTCGAGGCCTTGCTGAACCAAATTCCATTCCGCGAGTTTATCGAAGAGAAGCTGACCGGATTGGCCGATGTCGAACGTATGCTTAGCCGAGTTCATGCCGGCAGCCTTGCCCCCAAGGACTTTGTGCGGGTAATTCATTCAATTGAGGAAATGAATGCTCTCAAGAAATTTGTCCTGAGCCAGGGTATTGGCGGCCTTATTGCCGAGTTGTTTGAGTCTCTGCCCGATTTGGATTCCAAAATCAATGAATGGCTTGAAGCGTTTGATCACCGTAAAGCAGTCAGCGAGAACATTCTGATGCCTGAACCGGGCGTTGAGCCTGAGTTTGATGAGACCAATAATGCAATCAAAGAAATCGAATCAGAGCTCGAGTCGTGCCTCAAAGGATATCGCAAACAGTTTGGCTCGCATGCCATTTGTTATCGCGATAGTGGTAAAGAAATCTACCTGATTGAACTGCCATCAAAGCTCAAAGTACCTGATGATTGGCAACAGATGGCTGCCACAAAGCAGGTAAAACGTTACTGGTCACCGGAGGTTCGTAAACTGGTCCGTCAATTGCAGGAGGCCCGTGAGCGACACAAGATTGCCTGCGATATGGTACAAGTAAAGCTTTACAAAAAGTTCAACCTTGAGTATGCTTCTTGGCTTGCTCTTGTACAAAAAGTAGCCGATCTGGACTGCCTGGTCTCACTGGCTCGCACCACCTTGCAAATGCCAAACCACTGTCGTCCAGAATTCAAGGATTCGTCGCGTGCTCATGTTAAATTTGAGTCGCTCACTCACCCTTGCAATAGCAATTTCATTCCCAATGATATTGAATTGGGTGGTGGCGTAGCCAAAATCTCTTTGCTAACTGGTGCCAACGCGGCCGGTAAATCTACTGTCCTGAGAAGTGCTGGCTGTGCGGTTATTCTTGCTCAAATCGGGTGCCATGTGCCCGCCACAAAAGCAGAGTTGAGCCCTATTGATCGTATCCTGACTCGTTTGGGCGCCAATGATAACATTTTTGCTGGCAAGTCCACTTTCCATGTCGAGTTGAGCGAGACCCAGCGTATTCTTAGTGAAGCGACGGCCAATTCGTTAGTGGTTATTGATGAGCTTGGTCGCGGTGGCTCATCGAGTGATGGGTTTGCCATTGCTGAGGCCGTGCTTCATCATTTGGCTACTCATATCGGCTGCTTGGGGTTCTTTGCCACTCATTATGGTACCCTCATCAAGAGCTTTGCTACCCACCCTGAGGTTAAACCCGAGAGAATGGCGATCATGTGTAACCAGGACACTCGCCAAGTGACTTTCCTTTATAAACTTGAACCGGGTTCAAGCGAGGGAAGCTTTGGTATGAACGTTGCGGCAATGTGTGGAGTTGACAAGTCAATTATCGATGCTGCGGAGGCTGCTGCACAAACATACGAGCACACTCAACGGTTGAATAAACTTGGCTACCAAGGGATGCCTATTGGACTTCAAAGTGACGTTGTATGGGCATTGAAGGAGGTGTTTGGTGCCGATGCCATCAAGGTGATGATGAGCATGTCCAGTGCGTTGAATGAGTAGTTTTGTACACATAGATATTTATTAAAAGTTGATTAGCAAGGCGTTTGCGTTGAGATTATGGTTCTATTTTGGCTATTGAGCTGCCCCCACGGTCACCCCACGGGTCACCCCACGGGTCACCCCCACTTACCCAACCTCTGCACCCCACACCTCGCCCGATTACACGACGCGTGCTCTCCTGATATGAAACTACGACCAATTAGAGCGCTATTTTTGGGTCCTCCTGGTGCAGGTAAAGGCACAATTACCGGCAGATTAGTTCAAGATATTCCCGGGATCGTTACCATTTCATCAGGTGATGTTCTCCGCGACCAGATCTCAAAGAAGACCGTCATTGGCAGGGAGGCCGAGCAGCTGATAGAGAGCGGCAAGCTAGTACCCGATGGTACAATGGTTGGTCTTATCCAGAATGTCTTGCAAGAAAAGCATCTGTTGAACCCCTCAAGCTCCTGGATCCTTGATGGGTTCCCTCGCAACAGCACTCAGGCGCCAGCACTTGATGAGATGCTTGGGCCCGCCAACTCGGCACTGAACCTGGTGGTTCGCTTGAACGTTCCCGAAGATGTGATTCTCGACCGCATCTGCAATCGCTGGATCCATCCTGCATCGGGACGTATCTACAACCTGACGTTTAACCCGCCCAGAGAGCCCGGCAAAGATGATGTTACTGGCGAGCCACTAGTACAACGCCCTGACGATAACCCCGATACTTTTAAAAAGAGACTGGCATCCTATGTCAACGATACCTTGCCCTTGCTGGACTACTACAGATCCAAGGGTATTTTGGTAGAGTTTGCCGGTAGCTCGAGTAACGAATTGTACCCCAAAATTCTCAAGTACATTCAGGATGAGTTCAAGGAACAGCAGAGACACGCATCTTTATGATTGGGCTAAAATCGGATCGCAGCCCGGAAAGAAGCCTTACTTGTCATGATAGCTAATGTACATATGTATCTATTCTGCCATCTACACTCATATCTAGCTCAAGACCCCAACTCTCTAGCGTTAGCTGTCTATCTCTACATCCAACCTGTAGGCTCCACCTCGTAGTAAGCCCACCACATGAAGTTCTTTATCGAGGATTTACCGGTTTACTTTCCGTATCCAAAGATTTATCCCGAACAATATGAATACATGAGAGATATCAAACGGACTTTGGACGCCGGTGGAGTCTCCATTCTCGAAATGCCTTCAGGGACCGGCAAAACAGTCTGTTTGTTGTCTGTAACAGTGGCGTACCAAATGCACTACTCCTCACACCGTAAAATTGTTTATTGTTCACGTACAATGAGCGAAATCGACAAGGCTCTCGCCGAGTTACGGAACCTCATGGACTACCGTGCCAAAGAGCTAGGAGGACCGGAAAACTTCCGTGGACTGGGGCTCACGTCCCGTAAAAACTTATGCATCAACCCGGAAGTACGACAAGAACGAAATGGAACGCTCGTGGATGAGAAATGCCGCTCAATGACCAACGGAGTCGCCGCTGCCACTGGCGCCAAAACCTGCGACTTCCACGAGAAAATGAACGAAATCGAGCCGCACAACTACATTCCTACTGGCGTTTATACTTTTGAAGATCTCATTGCGTACTGCGAACAGGAGGGTACCTGCCCATACTTCACAGTACGGCGTATGATCCCCTACTGCAACCTGGTGATTTACAGTTTCCATTATCTGCTGGACCCCAAAATCGCAGAGCGCGTCTCCAAAGATATCCCCCGAGAATCAATTGTGATTTTCGATGAGGCCCATAACATCGATAACGTTTGTATCGAATCACTCTCGGTGGACTTGACAGAGGACTCGCTGCGCAAGGCCACAAAGGGAATTAATTCATTAGGGGAGGCTGTTGAGCAGGTTAAGGCCTCGGATTCAGAAAAGCTTAAAGCAGAATACGAAAAACTCGTCCAGGGACTTCAAGATAACACCAACAATCAAGCAACTGAAGCGTTTATGTCCAACCCCATTTTACCAAGCGACTTGGTTGCAGATGCAATTCCAGGATCCATTCGTAATGCAGAACATTTTGTGTCGTTTTTACGCCGGTTTGTCGAGTACCTCAAGACGCGTATGAAGATTCTGCATGTGATTTCCGAGACCCCGTTATCGTTCCTCAAGCATCTCAAAGAGGTGACTTTTATTGAACGAAAGCCACTTCGATACTGCACACAGCGCCTCAATTCGCTTGAGCGTACCCTCGAACTAGTAAACTTGGAGGAGTTTGCTGCCCTCAAAGAAATTGTAACATTTGCCACCTTGGTGTCAACCTATGAACAGGGATTCATGCTAATTCTGGAGCCATTTGAGACTGAGCATGCAACCGTTCCCAATCCTATACTGAGGTTCACTTGCTTGGACGCCTCTATCGCCATCAAACCAGTCATTGAGCGGTTCCAGTCAATCATCATCACGAGTGGAACAATCTCGCCTCTCGATATGTACCCGAGAATGCTCAACTTTACTACTGTTTTACAGCAGTCTTACACAATGTCTCTTTCCCAGAGATCTTTTCTGCCACTAGTGGTCACAAAGGGATCTGACCAAGTGGCCATCTCCTCACGGTTTGAAATCCGCAATGACCCCAGCGTGGTGCGTAATTACGGTAATTTGCTCATTGAGTTTTCAAAAATTACACCTGATGGTCTCGTTGTTTTCTTCCCGTCCTATTTGTACATGGAAAGTATCATCTCGATGTGGCAGACAATGGGTATCCTCGATGAAGTTTGGAAGTACAAACTAATACTTGTAGAGACTCCGGATGCTCAAGAAACCTCTTTGGCTTTGGAAACATACCGCACAGCATGTGAAAACGGTCGTGGTGCCGTGATGTTTAGTGTCGCTCGTGGAAAAGTCTCCGAGGGTATTGATTTCGACAACCACTATGGACGAACTGTTTTGATGATTGGTGTGCCATTTCAGTACACTGAATCGCGTATTCTCAAGGCGCGTTTAGAGTTTTTGCGCAACAATTATAATATTCGCGAGAACGACTTCTTATCGTTTGATGCCATGCGCCATGCTGCGCAATGTCTGGGACGAGTACTTCGTGGTAAAAACGATTACGGAGTAATGGTTCTCGCCGATCGACGGTTTGCCAAGAAACGTGTGCAACTGCCCAAATGGATAAACCAAGCTATCCTCGATGCTGATGTCAATATCTCCACTGATATGGCAGTTGCCAGTGCCAAAAAGTTTTTGAGAACAATGGCTCAACCAGTTGACGAGAATGATCAAAAGGGTATTTCAGTGTGGGATTTGGATGATTTGGAGAAATACCAGGCATCTCACCCTGATGAATTTCCTCTCAAGTTAGCGGCATGAGCCGCATTTAATTTTTATTTAAATTGCATTAATTCGTATGCCTATGGCCTTGAGCCATAAATATTAAAAAAAGACATAGATGAAACAAGATTAACATAAATTTATAATGCGCAATCGCGTGCCCCCTGGTGAGGTTTTTTAGAAAGTGTGCTAGCTAAAAAGCAAAGTAGCAGGTAGTAGAGAGACTATTTGCTGTATCGCCAGGCGAGGTATATAGCCAAAGCATTATCCTCTGGCGGGCCCTCAATCTGAAGAGCTCCCTCGTCTGGATCAAGCAGCTTGACAGTACAGCTTGTGACCCGTTTCATATTCTCAATGAGAAGCTCAAGATCCGAAGGATTACGGTCAGTAGGTATCTTGATGATTTGTCGTAGCTGTTCTCGTTGGCTATCTTTTGCCGTCTCGAAAGCAGTTTGGAGCGTAATGGGCGCATCAGCATTCATACACAGGGCGGGAGTTTTTTGGTGGGGAGTAGCATCTCTGGTGCGACCTTCGTTTTCATGACGCTGTCCGTACCCGCTACCACCGCCGCCGCCACCCTCTTTAAATGGTCTCACGTCCACTGGGTATTTTGATGGGACGTACTCTGAGGTTTTGTACTTGAGGAGGGGCAAATTCTCGGCGAAAATCTCGGCAATATGAAAGAAAGCAATGTGAATTGCGTCTGCAACGCCATGAATATTAACAACTCGGTCGTCACTATCTGGCAGCTTGTTACGGCCAGCCGACAGCTTTGCAGCCGACTCCTGTTCGATATTCTTCATAACCGCCATTCTGCTACCGATTATTCTTCCCATAAGTGGGTGAGGACACAATAATTTAACTTCATACTCGTGGGAATCAGGGCCACTGGGGCCGTCTGGCTCGTCGAAGATGGTCCGCACCAGCAGACCCATAAACTTGGCGACGGTGGCGGGCGAACCGGTAATATGAAGTACTCTGAATTCAAAGTGCTCATCTGGGGTGATCCACGCGTTTAATTTGTTATTTGGGTCGGCGCTACGTTTCAAGTCCCGCAGGCGGAGACCCTTTGCGCCCATAATGCGCGAGCACAAATAAGGCTCGATCAAAGTGCGCATACATAGACTGTCATTAGAGCTATGCTGTGGACTTTGATGGCGCTTTGCCGAGGGGCTTTGCTGTAAAGGTGCTGGCCGTTTCAGGTCCATAGGTGACAGTGAGTGGCAAATCTAGTGGCGGCTACACTACCTGGGGTTAAGCCAAGGCAAGGGGGGAAGGGAGAGCCCGCTAAATACCTGGTAGGAAGCACTGTTAAGGGCAACTATTTTACCCTATAATAGACAATAATGTAGATTTTCTGAATAATTTGCATAATGTTACAGTGCGTCTCGGCTAACCTTGGTCCCAGCGGGGTCCCACAGTGTAACGTCATCTATCTGGTATTTTAAGCAGCAAGATCGGAGAATATTTGGCTTAATTAGCTATATAACGTTGCCAGGGCTACGCTTGTGAGGCAAGTGTCGTTAAAGCTTTCCACGATAAGTAAATAGCGTCATATTTGGTCGTGTCTTTAAGGACGTCACCGCATCGCAGATATTAACTGGAAAATGAAAAAAAAGAAAACGTGCAGTACCCTCCGTTCTCGCGTCGTCTCCGACCGCAATACTGAATAGGGCTCTACCAGGCTTAAATATGGCTGATCGGACGGGAAGCCTTGCTTTACTGGTGATATGACCGCACGCGAATATTTAATTTTGCCGTTTTTGCATATATGAAGCGAATTGAAAATTCTCGCGATTTTTGTACTAGCGTCTCGAATAAGGCCTATTTCGGGAGAAATATTAGTGTAAATGGAGTTAGCTGTTGATTAGAACCTAAACATAAGGTAGATGAGCCAAAAACAACCTAATTAACATATAGTACTCAAGTATACTAACTCTTCCGCCACACAACAGACCTCTCTCTGGGTATTTTCTCATTTTCCCAGGCACCTGCTATGGCTCGACTATTGATTAGCTTATATTACCAGCTATTTTGCATGATTTTCACATGCCGATATGTCTCTGCGGTTGATTCAACTATCTCACTGATAATACGGAACCAATGATATCAAGACATTAGCTTTGGTGAGCGTTGCATCTACCTATTGCAGCATATACGCCAGATATCGCTTGCACTGTCGCTTGTCATGCCTCATCTGCCTCACAGCTGCACCTCTGGTCAGGTGACCACCAGTTGGCTCACTTGGCCCCCAGTTTGCCCCCCTACTAACTGTAATCTTCTATTTCTTCTTGCGTTTGCTAGCTAGCACTAAACTTTAAACCCACACTTTTTTTACCAATATACACAAATCAAATATGGACGAGTCAGATTATAGAGAAAGCGAAGATGAAGACTACAAGCTTGAGCAGCAGCAAAGCGATGATGAAGTCGATTCAGATGTAGAAGAAACCACTGCAAAGGCGATAAAAGATCAAAAACAGGCAGAACAAACAGAACGGTTTGTAAGGACCAGATCGCAAGTCGATTCAAAAGAAGAAAAAAAAGTCCAAGTCAACAGCAGTAACGTCGACGTTGATGCTCTTTGGGCAGAGATGAACAGTGGACCCGCGCCAGCCAAGAGCACAGATAAGGATAAGGATGGTGCTGTAGCAAAAACTGTGGAGACCAAGGCTTCAGAGACAGCGAATGGTCAGGCCTCCGCGGCCACCTCTGCACCAGGTTCGACCAACGGCCCCCTGAAAGACGAACTCATTACCATCACACGTACCTACAAGTTTGCCGGAAAAGTTACCACTGAAACAAAGACGGTTAAAGCAACCTCTGCTGAAGGGCGTGAGTACCTCAAGGAACAAGCCCAAAAAGCTGCCGAATCTGCACAACCCAAACCAAAAAGAAGAGTAGGACCAGTCAAGCGTGCTATCTCACTTGAGGATGAGTTTAAAGCTGGCAAGGCAAAGAAGCTCAACACTCTTGCCAAATCCAAGTTGGACTGGCTTGGGTTTGTGGACAATGAAGGTATTCAGGACGATCTCAAAAAGCACAACAAGAGTGGATACCTCGACAAGCAGGCATTCTTGGGTAGAGTAGATATGAATATAGAGCGGCAACAGCGAAAGTAGCGCTCAACTGTACATAGTATAAGTCTTACGCATGTTGATATGTGGTTAAACTATTAATCTACTTGCGGATATACCAAAGAATGCCGACAATCAAGGCAATCAACCAAGATTTACCAATCAGCCTGCGGAGAACACTAGGCTTGACTGGGCCTTCCCTAGGGAACCAAACTCCCATAGGTACAATGGCCTTGCTAATGATATTTTGCTTGCCACTGGTATATGGTGGATAGCGCACGTTCAATACCGATTCGAGGAATGCCGGCTGGGTCAGGACTGGTCTATAGTGGGAAAAGGCATCAAAACCAAACTTTCCATGGTACGAGCCACTACCAGAATTGCCAATTCCACCAAACGGAATAGTAGAGGAAGCACCCTGCATCAGTACATCATTGACTAGTACAGCACCAGAGCGGACAGTCTGTAGGTGCTTGACTAGCTCCTTAGACGCAGAAAAAATATAGATTGCCAACGGAGTATCGTGGTACTGCTTGATCAGTAGAGCAGCATCAGACGGTGCCTCGATACTGACAATGGGAAGAATGGGGCAAAAGAGCTCATCATTCATGAGCACATCGTCTATCTTGACATCCTCA
Organism: Wickerhamiella cacticola; assembly: GCA_030564425.1. Lineage (NCBI taxonomy): Eukaryota > Fungi > Ascomycota > Dipodascomycetes > Dipodascales > Trichomonascaceae > Wickerhamiella > Wickerhamiella cacticola. Next base: position 83,661 of record JAJLUX010000032.1, on the reverse strand, counting down.
ACAATAGTGGGAGGGAAGTACAGCGTCTGTTTGTCTGCGGCGTCACCATGCTGGTGGACTTTGCCTTTGGTATCTTTAATCAAGTTGTTTGCTCTTGTCCATAGTCTCTCGGAAACTATATGAGCGAAATCGCTCGACGTGTTGGTGAGATGGGGGTACTGCTGCTCGATTTGTTTATTGAGAAAGCTCACAAGCTTTTCCTTGACGCTACTTTCGACCAGTACATAGTCTGGAGCGATGCAAGTCTGGCCTGCATTGACGAATTTGCCCCACACAATGCGCTTAGCTGCTAGCTCTAAATCAGCCGTCCTGTCGACAATTGTAGGGCACTTGCCTCCGAGCTCTAAAAGAGTAGGGGTCAAGTGCTTTGCAGCAGCAGCGCTGATAATCTTGCCAACGTTGGGTGAGCCAGTAAAGCAGATTTTGTCAAATTTGTAGGTCAAGAGCTCAGTCGTTTCCTCGACTCCACCAGTAATCGCCGTGAAAATGTGAGGGTCAAGGGCTTGTTCAAGCACTCGAATCATAATCTCTGAAGCATAGGGAACCATCTCGCTTGGCTTGAAGACAACACAGTTTCCAGCCGCAATGGCACTTACAATGGGGGCAATAGAGCACAGGTACGGGTAATTCCAGGGCCCAATAACCAAAACAAGGCCGTATGGTTCCGGTACAAGTTTGGGGTTTGAAGCGATACATTTCACGTCAAAATCGGTCCGAGTTCCAGCCGCCCATTTATCCAATTTATCGATTGCGGTTTTGATTTCGTCCAAAACTCCGCCAAGTTCAAGCAGTTTGGTTTGTGCGGGCGAGCGGTGGAGATCAGCCTCCAATGCCTGTTCAAACAAGTGAGTGTTGTCCAGCACCGCATAGTACAAGTTGCGTAGCTGCGATTTGCGGAAGTCGATAGGCAGGGGACCATCAGCGGCCACACTCTGTGCTTTATTCACCTTGAGGCCGATTCGAGGGACGTATTCGAAATCACGCACTTTGAGTGTCTTGATATCAATGGGAAGAGCCATTTGTCTATAGTCGGGGTTGTAGATAATTTATAGGGTTTGTTAAATACTCAGGGTGCATGTATATATAGTTTATATTACAATCATTGTCGGGTCCCTAACCCAAGGAGTTCAACTCCACCCAGGGGGGGGGGGGAGTGGCGATGTGCATGCAGTACCTCTGAAATGGCTCTCAACAGGGGTTTTAGAGTGATATATCAACACATTAATACTTGTAGAGTCTCTAGATTATTATTTATGGTGTCTGCAAAGGCATTGAGTGATTAAATTTCCTTCAGATGCCGATCTCCCTCGGTATCATTTAGCCCGTCCCAGCTCAACGATTAAAATTACAAATGAGGTTGAGTGGTATTAGATTGACAGGGAGTATTGGATTCATAATGCTCTGTAAATATCCGTTAAATAGCGTAACGGTAGTAAATATCAACGTAGTATTTCTCTGGCGGTGACGGCTAAATGCTCCTGGTCAACTACTGGTCATCCCAAGTGCGCCCCCCGCTAGGTTCACCCACTACTCAAACTCTTGTTTGATGATCTTGAATAAGACATGCCTAAATTGCCAAGGGGTCAATGTAGCCAGCTATAGAGATACAGCACACGAATATATATAATTCCATGAAATCGCTGATACTATCGAGACAGTCAAGCCCAACAGTGTCTCCAGTGCCAGCACCTCGCGTTTCAAAACTAGCCATGGGTTCAGCCATGGAAATGAAGTGTTTCTATACTTTATAATAACCTATCTTTGGCCCAACGAATAAATAATTTGCCTTATGTTTTAGCAGAGTCGAGGTGCGCTACACTTCAATGAGACTTGAGACTCCACAATAAGGCAACAACGCTCATAACTCCTTCACCCAGAATCAATCCGCTACTGCCAATAATGGCGGTGACATCGTTTGTCCTGCCGGACCCCATCTCTATGATATAGGCAGCAATACCACCTACAAACCGTGCCAGAGTAAATGAAGGAACGCTATACATTCCCACTCCTACAGCTACACCAGAAGGTATCCACGGGTTCTTGAATTTGAGCTTGAGTATGGCAACAATGGTGAATATAACTCCAAATAAAAACGCAAAAGTAGCACTTTTGGGAGGGAGACCCTCACCCAAAACTAGCCTTGCGCAATCTGCCCAGATAAAAGCTGTCGGAATACGGTATAGCTTACCTGGAATCTCGTAGGCTCCCATGTAGAGCTTGTAAACGACGGCACTGGCGAGTACTGACCAGCAGGTACCGACAATCATCCCTAAAAACTGGTCTATAGCCGGTGATTCCAGTAGATGAGCAGTCTTGAAGCTCTGCATAAGATCACCACCTTGCTGGGCACCTGCTTCTGTGATTGCACCACAAATGATGCTAATGAGCACGGCATGAGGGTGAGACCGTAGCAACAAGCTAAATAGGAGCTGTGTTAGTTTAGCGATAGAGCTTACTGGGTTCAAGTCTGTTTCACCAAGGGCACGGACTCCCAAGAGCGAGAGCAACGGCGCCAGTGCGGTTGCCAATGTCAATGTTGCAAGGGGGGCACTAGGAAACAAAAGTTTGGTGATACCAATACAAACGACGCAGCTCGCTAGCAATCCACCAAGGTAGTAGCGCCAGTTTTCGTGTTCTTCTAGCTGGTCGCGAGTAGTGGGTGACTGAGTCTCTAGAGCTGTGTATGCGGAGGCCTCCGAGTACTGCGTGTACATGTCCCAGCATAGCGCTCCTAGTCCTACAAATGAGTCTGCAATCATGATAGCCAACGAGATCCACATTATCCATCCTTGTCCCCCCGTTTTCCAGTCACCTACTGGCCCCGAAGCCCAGCCCATGTGTGCGGCAAAGGGCGCCAAGATCCCCCAGCCGAGAACAGCTCCCAGTAGCATTGAAGCGGTTGTTGGCAGTCCCATGATAATACCCTGGCCCATGTATGCCGGGCTAGGCTCAAAAACCCACATGTTTTCTGCAGCAGTTGGCCCAAAAATGGGTAGTGCCCGCAGGATAGGGTAGATGCGACTCGCCAAAGTGTAGACACAGGACACCACAAACGACCAATTGAGGAGCTTTATGTTGTGCGAGTACCACCGTGCTAATTCCTCTGGTGGTCCTTCGTTATGTGTGAGCTCCAATTCGCCGTTGGGCAGCTGGTCGAGCCGTTTATGGTGCAGGACACCGACCAAAGCCGCCGCAGCAGATCCTGAAGGGAACCGGAGTTTCTGGACCTCGATGATTGAGTTTCTGAGGATTTTAGCAATGAAAATGCCGATAAAGTTGACGCCAAACGACCAAACGATTAGCTGGCTTAAGCTCAAACTTGTGCGGCCCTCATGGACGCTAATGAGCTTTTCAATGGCAGGGATAGCGCCCACAAACCCAAAACTGAGGGGTCCCGTACCTACTGCGACCGCGACGCTCTGAATGTAAACGTTTTCTTCAATTCCGAGCGCGCGGCCCACGAGTTTGAACCAAGCAAATCCGAGCAAAGCGGCGGGCATTGCCATCATCGAGACCCATCCGGTCTGTAAACCAAACTGAAAATTAGCGCACAGGACCAGGGTTCCAATGGCTAGCCCGGTCACAGTGCCTCCAATTGAAATCATAGTCAGCGGTCTGGGGCGCTCTGGGGAGGAGAGCTAAAAGTGGTCGCTTGTAAACTATCTATAGAGGCTATAGAGCAACCTATGGGTTACCATTACGGCTAAAGTAAGCCTTTACGCTAAAGTACTCTGCAGCAGAAAGGGCGGCGACACCGGCAACGACACCGGCAGTAAGCCATCCGGTAAGAGTGCCCTGGCGGTGCTGCTGGCTCAAGTATGTAGTGGCGGCGCAGGTAGTGAATGCAGTGAACAGGACGGTGGTGCTGACAGCGGGGTCGCGGAGCTCCTCGACGATCTTGTCGCCGGCCTTCTCGAGGTGGTCACTGGCCTTGTCAAGCTGCTCGCTGGCCTTTTCGCTAAAGATCTCGGCATCCTTCTGGAGCTTCTCAGCGACCTTTTCACTGGTCTCCTTGATAGTCTCAGCGGCACGCTCGACCTGGTCTTCGAATTTTTCATGGAGAGTCTTCTCGCCAGTGGCCTTGTCAATGGTCTCATTGACATTCTCGGCAGCATTGTTAACTGCGTTCTTGGCCTGCTTGCCGGCCTTCTTGGCCTGCTTTTTGGCGTCTTTCTCTACTTTGGCAGCAGCGTTATCGATCTTCTTGCCCTGCTCCTGTGCGTCAGTCATGTCAGCAAGATTGCTAGTGGTCAACCACAAAAGGAATGCACCCAAGGTTAGACATTCATTGTAAGCTACTTTAAGTTAGACACTTGGACCCCTGCATTAGCACTAGCTAGACTATAGCCGTAAGGCGTACTCGATATAATCTGTCCTGCGTATACGGGCAGGCAGTCAAAGGCTTTAATCGCTGGAGTCGCTAAAGACAGAGGCTTTTGCAATTATAAATTAGATTAGGGTGCCTATTAGTTACGCTTTTGTTTTCTATCCTTCCAGCCATCGCTTCCCGGCAGGTACAATGCCCGTACAGGGAAGTACGAGTTTTCTCTTGTGGCAATACCGGCGTATGCGTTGTACCAAGCCACAACTGCGGTAGCAATGCCAAAGGCACCACCAGCTTTCAGACAGTGTGCAGAGCCAGTAAAGTTTCCAATGGCAAGCATCAAGAACGTGATGTCAAGGAGGAAAAACAACAAAAAGAATGCAAGGGTGGATTTCAGGGTGCAGAGAGTCAGCCCAACGGTGAAAATCAGCCATCCAGTCAAAAAGAAACCAACCGCATTACCGAGCGCGCCGGGATCATCAGCATACGCCTCGGCGATTCCAAACGCACCAGTCTCAATCACTGCCCAAGACATCCAAAACGCACCATACGATGTAAGTGCAGTGGCACCAAATGTGTTGCCGATTGCGACCTCCCACATACCGGCGCAGAACTGCGCGAGACCACCGTAAAAGTAAGCCAAACCAATAAGCACTGCGGGTGATTTAAGGCCCAAACCACCGACATTGACAATTGAAAGCACAAAAGTAGTGAGCGCGAAACCACTCAACCCGAGAGGACCAGGGTTAGCAAAACCGTACTTTGATTTAATGGCACGACCAGGGTTAAGGTTACCACCAAAGGCTTCCATCACGTCGGCGAGTGGTACACGGGTGTTTCCAATAACCACATAGTGACGGTCACTAACGGATCCGTTGTCATCTATTTGCTTCTCGATATCGTTGTGTTGTGAGGACGTCATACGAACTTACTGCCATGGCGCGGTCTCGATTATATATAGGGGGATAGTCATTCATGCGCTGCACATGTATGATCTCCTGCTAAAGGGTTAGGGTCGGCTAGCATAAAGTGCGGAGGTGTGGTTGTGGGACGACTTATTCATGGTCTCGTAGGTCGTTCCTCAGGCATTTAAAGTGTATATATGATATATTTTACACTTAAAACGAACCACTCCAACTATATTCGTGCATCAGACCCATCCACATGGCTGGTTCTGCGATCGCCGATTCTGCAAAATATGTGAGATGACATAATTACCCCACTATGTTATGCACAAGCTGCAAAATTTACGCACAGGGAGAACCCTAAAGTAGCAGAACTTGTTGAGGAATCAAGCTCGTTGTGGGACAAGTATCAGGTTATTGTAGCCACATGAGCCGAGCATAAACTTACATATTAGAAAATAATCTTTAAATGTTAATTTTTATCCCTAGGACAGCTTAAATGGGAATATGCGCCACGCTCAATAGGCGTTCCTAGATAGATAGGATCGATATATCTAATTGCGAAAGACCTCTGTAACTGTTTGCCGACGAATTCATGGATAAAAACCGAGCTGGGCCCAGAACAGGCACGTGAGCTCAAACTGCCCTACCTGCATGACCGCATAACCACACGCATTAGCTGCTGAGGCTGATTTACGCGCAGTTGGGGCTATATATCACCACATATACAGACCTTATAGCTTCCAGAATCCAAACCTTTGGATTAAACACACCTGGACATGAGACCATATTAACAAAATTGGATCTGTTTTGGGACACCCTAACCTGCCCCACATGCAAACCCCACTTTAGATATGCACTAGGGGAGAAGATGGGGCAATATTCATTGAAAACTGGGAATTAATCCGGTGGGGAACTCAAGTTTTTCAAGGCGTTGGATATTATTTTTAATTTTTTGTGAGGTCCCACATTTATTAGGTGTCTCTGGGTCTTGATTAGGTCCAGTTACGGCACCTCCAAGTATATAATATGTTTTAGCATGGTTCTAATTGGCAGCTGTACTGATCGGCAATGTGAAGCTGTCAGGAATAAGCGCGATATGCCGAAAAATCCGGGGTTGTAAACGGGTTGCCACTTGATTAAGGATGCACTGATCGCGTGAGGTGATGGCAGCCGGGGAGGGTGAGGACAGAGCTGGGCATGCGAGAGTGCAGTGCTAGCAGGTGCCATATAGACTAGAGAAATATCTCCTTATTTAGGTTACGGTTCCACCGATGTAGTTTTATTCACTACTTGACTACACAGTTGGGCTCATGTTTTCTGCTCACAGATTTCTTTCTGATCTGTCAGGGGTTTCCCTATACTCTGCGGCTGGGCACGTAACCCCTTGTAATTATTTTAAGCTAAATAAACTATAATGACCAGCCACCTGAGGTTGGGTGCTTGGGTGCTTTGACCATCAAAGGGTGTTAAATCAGTAGACCCCCATACCATACTCTGCTTGTCCTTTGAATGCAACGAGTGGCATATACAGATCCTGCCAATGCCATACCCCAAATCAGCACGGAGCTATCGCGCCAGTTTCCTTTGAAAAACCTTCATTGGTCCCCTGGTGACAGACCCCTAAGGACTATCTCCTCGCTTGAGATCACATTGGTCCCCCAGGACAACAAAACTCAGCACCAGATCTTGGGCCTGAGCGATGTGCCGCTCGTGCAAATTTACGTTTTTGAGGCCGATTCGTACGAACAGTTCAAACTTCAGCGCAAAAATATCGCCGAATGGGCCAAATCTATCCAGAATATCCGTGACCCGACGGGGTTCCTGATTGTTCATTTCGTGCGCGCCGACAAACACCGCTCGAAATCGGTTTGGCAGAAGCTTTCCACAGATTACGGCGAACGCGCTGCTCAAATCTACCTTGACGAGCCCAATCAACAGGAAATGTGGGCTCAGTTTGCCCAATCGCTCAAGCTCGAGGTGCTCAGCGCGTTTTCCGCCCGGGTCCATGCCTTTGAGAGCGAGATTCGTAACTTGCAGTCAACGCGGGACATCGTTGGCTGGAATTTCGGCAGACTGATTGTAATCAAGGATTCCCTGGCGTCTTGCTTTGAGGATATGGGGTTCCTCGAAGACTCGTACCAGCTCTATGTCGAAATGGAGCGGATGGCCGAGCCAGATTTCTTCTCGGGATCAAGCAAAGCTGATCTTAGCGTGCACATTAAACGCGACTATATCCTTGATGCCATGCTCACACAAACAGCTTCGCTCTTTGATTTCTACGCGTATCTGTTTCAGCGGCAAGTGGATCTTTTGGTCAAGCTCGCCTCGATCTCGGATTTGCCCTCTGTCAAGGACAAGTATCTCGGCACTGCAGTGCAGAGAGCAATCACTTGGGTGCCCAAACTGGTCCACATGCTGCACAAGACTGATTCTACACCTGAGCAGGTCCTGGAGTGGCAGATGCAAACTGCCAAATATGTTTACGGCCTCGTAGGTAAACATAGCAGCAATACTGTGGCAGATTCTAGGGGCCAGCTTTTGCTGTTGGAACGCGACGCCTTGTGTTCGCTAGCGGCAGTAAGAGGGTTCTTTATCCCGGGTTTGACGGTGGATGTGCCGTTGGAAGCCCCCACATCGAGTGAAAAGAGCAGTTTTCCTGCCTCTCAGCAAGACTTTGAGCAAAAGTTTCTCGATATTACTAGCTCAGCTATCAAGGACTTTGAAACTACCGGCATGAACAGTTCAACCGCAGCGCTAAAGGTTCAATTAGCTAGTATCGATCTCGCCAAAGGTAGCTACCAGCAAGCTTTTGATGCACTGAGCGAATTGCAAGCAGTTTATGCCAGTAGTAAATGGCCTACCCTGGCTGCTCAAGTGTATAGCTTGTACCTCGAGTGTGCAGAGCATTTGGGTCGTGAAGATGAAGCAGTGAGTGCTGCGTGGTCGCTACTTGGACTTCAGCCCGACCTCTCAGAAACACTGTCGCAAAAGTGCATTGAGATTATTGGTACCCACTCTCAAGCCATCGAAACCACTCATGAAGCATCGAAATGGCTCGATATCGATGTGGTGCCTTATTTATTTGGTGATACCCACTATTACCTTGAAGCGAAAATTACCCCACGCTACAAGCTTCCGTTTCTTGCTTTGAACCGGGGAGTCATTCACGGTATTTGCGAGAAACGAGGAACTCAAAAGAAACTAATATTTACTTGCACTGATCTTTCGACGGGCAAGTTTTATACCAACCAGTTTTACGAGGATACGGTAGAGCTAACTGAACTAGTACTGACTGTGGGTAACCAAAAACTCGTGCAGCCGTTGGGCAAAAAGGTGAAAATGTTTCAGCTGTCGTCGTGCTTTCATGCGGAGCTTACACTGGCAAACAACTTTACTCTCACCAGAAGGAACCTGGAGCTTCACATCTCGTCTCCCGAACCAACTACTGCCAGAGTCAAGCTTCAAGCGGTTGATGGGTTGCAGATTCTTCATGACAAGCTCGAGTCTACCTCGTTGGAATCGTTTACTACCGCCAAGGTTATAGTGCCGGCGCTCGTACGGCATGAAGCTCCCCTTGCCCGTGTGCAGGTGATTATCGAGTACGGGAAAAACAATCGGTTTGAGTTTATAAAGCAGGTCGATATGTCTTTTGCTGTTCTTGTGCATGTTCAAGAGTTTTTCCGTGAGCAAGTGATTCTTAACCAGTTTCTGATCAGCTGTACCACTACTATGCCAGTGATTGTGGATGAAGCTTCACTTGAGCGCAGCAAAAGCTTTGCAGTGCTAGAGCAAGAGCCTTCCGAAGAGTATCTTGTCCTTGACGGTGCCCCCGTGTCGCTTGTGTACTTGCTCAAGCCAGATGAGCAAAAGGGTAATGATCAACTAACACTGAACCTCAGCTATCGTTCAGCACAACTCGAGTGCGACGAAATCATCTGGTCGCGAATTGAACCAGAATTGGGCGACCTTAAACAGTATAGCAAAGTGCTCAAGGATGCGCTCCAGGATATCCCTGTGGACTGCATTGCATATGTTATTCAGAGCCGGTTCAGCATTGACCCTGTTCATATTGATCACATGATTGAGAACATGGAGTTCATTGAGCCTCTAGCTAGGGACAAAATTGCGAAACTGCTGCACTCGGCGCTTGCCTCTCCACTCGATAAGACCAACAAGGACTATTCCCATCTCAACTCGTGCATGCAGCTGCTTTCCCCTGAACCAAAGATCGATGTAGTACACTTTGTGAACCTCGAGTTTGATCGTAAAACAGAGTACACAGTTGGTGAAGTAATTGACGCGACATTGACCATAAAGTGCATCACGAGGTGGGCCGCGCAACCGATCAAATCGCCTGAATTTTACTATGAGCTCGATAAGTTCAATTGTGAGGGATGGTCGTTCCATGGTCCAGCACGGGCCAAATTCTCGGGCGAGTTTGAAACCAAGATATCGCTGGTCCCTACCAAGGCTGGTGTCCTCGAACTTGCTCTAGTAGAAATATTCAGCGACGACCATCTCAACATGGAGGTTGTTCAACGTCAAAAGGGTGAGACAATTCGTGTGACGGGACCCAATGAGCTCATTTTAAAGTTTTAATATTTATCTAAAAGCTCCAAACACTCGAGCCCTCTATATATCGGTCTCATGCTCCGCAAGAGCCAGCTTTAGACTTTCGGCAGTAGGCTTTTCGGCCATTGCGTGAACTTTTATACCATTGCTCTCGAGATGGTCCCTGGTTGTAGGCCCGATAGCCGCGACGCGCACACCCTCCAAGAGGGGCAAGATCTCAGCAGTGAAGCTAGGGCTAAAGAACACGACCCAGTCTTGTTGTTTGAGGGATGCCTTGAGTCCCGGTAAAAAGTCGATCGCCTCTGTTTTGTAAACAATCTGAGTGCGAACCTCAAACCCATTATCTTGCAACCGCTGAGGAAGGTGTGGACGGTGAACCTCTCCCGCGAAAAATGCAAATTTTTGATGTTTTTGGCACTCGGACAGCATTTTTTCCGCTAATGCTTGTCCATTGCCTGTCTCCTTGCCGATAACAGTCTTGAACCCCACAGACTTGAGGCGGTCCGCGGTTGCAGGGCCGACCGTGTAGGCCGGTAAAGCCAATATAGACTCTGCGTTTGAGCACTGAGCAATCGCTTGTTTTAAAACATCTACTGCGCGCTGCGAGGTAACAATGAGCGAGTTGAAATCTAGTTGTTGCAGAGTCTTGAGAATCTCTGGGAAATCGACGGCCACGTACTTTAGAATGGGCACGAAATTTGAGTCTTTAATATGCTGCTCATACAAATCAATTCTATTCAAATCACTATCCTCAGTCTTATTTTTCAGCAAATGCACCGTCATATAAATAACTACAAATCACTAAGCGCTAGTTGGGCAAAGTGGAGGGCACTTCAGCGGTAGGGTGTGGGGATTTGCAAGGGTACTGTAGGGTAGTATGTGTAGTTTAGGGATGGTTTAGGGACGCATTATGGCAGTATAAGGTATTTAGATTGTAGTACTCAATACCCTCTTGTTAGTCTAAGTTCAACTACCGGAAACCATATCGTTCAGGCTACTTTACGTGCTACTCAATTGGCTTGGGCGTGCAACGTAGGAAATACCTTAACTAGACCCTGGATAAGCCATCTTGGAAATAAGCTGCGGCAATTTAGATATCGGGGCTCTGATCCGGATCGGTACTCACTCCCACCATAGCAGTCTCCAGCAAGCCTAGGTCGCTATAAAGCAATATAAATTATAATTCTGGATGTATGAAATCATCTCCCGGAACGTCATTGATTCTATGCTCTATTGACTGGCACCTAGAGTGCTCACCGACTTGGCCTACACCCATTATCGTGAAGCGCCACCGCAAATCGCTGAAAACTGCGCAAAATTAGTTACGCAACCATTCAGTTATTTCTTTTCTCTATGCATGCAAAACATTTGTCTCACATGCACCCAGTCTTTTAAGCCCTCGCCCTTTCTTGCACATCACAGGATCCGTAAAACCATGCAAGTCAACGCAGATGTAATCTATTTGATTGCAGAAAACCTGGATCCTGACCCGTTTCTCTACTCTAAATTGTCCAGAGTCTGCCGTGCGTTCTACGAGGTGTTTTCAAGCAATCGTTTATGGCAGCCCTTTAATGTCTGTGGCATAGACGGCAGCATTTACCGCCATTTTCTCACTCATTGCTACAGATACCATTCAATCAAACAACTCCGTGGCTTTTGGAGGGACAAAACTAGTATAACACCACCAAGCGATGACCCCTATGTGTGGTTGGGGTGCCTCGTAAACCGCGACGTGCACTTGTTTTACCCGCCCGAGGCCAAATCATTTCCCCATATAAAACGCTGTCTCTATCAGCTCAAGCCGTCGGCAATTCTCTGGTTTCCCGAGGACGCTGGCGATATCTCTATCGCGAGACAACTCGTGCCAGGACAAGGGTGTGTGCTGAGATTTTTTGATGAACCTATCCGTGATAACAAGGAGCTGGCCCTGAAAGCTGTATCCCAGCCCTGTGGTGTTAAATGTAGAACAGGGCCCGACCACCTAAACACGCTGCACTACCTCTCGCCAAGACTCCGAAATGACCAGGATGTCTGCCTAGCTGCAGCGCGAACCAACGTGCGAGCACTCGATTATATATCCAAAGATCTGGCAAACTCGTTTACGTTTGGCGTCAAAGCAGTTGCAATCGACCCCAAGGCTCTGCGGTACCTCTCAGACGAGCTATTAGGAATGCGGGAGTTTTGTCTTGAATGTGTGGTGACATCACCCGTATCAGTGATACACACACCCTATCTAGACAGTGAGCATTTTGCCCTTGAGGTAGTAGCCTTGAATGAGAAAGCACTACCCATTCTATCCCAGTACCACAGCAACAGGTTCATGGAGATGGCTGTCAAGCAGACACCACGTGCTTATTTATATCTTGCAAGAGTATTCAAATGGACCCATATGGGGCTTTTGTTGGGTGAGTTGGCAGCCTCTAGAGATCCGTCGATTGTTGAGGATCCAGAGTTTCCTGCTTGTTTGAAATGGAACATAGAAAAGGACAAGGTTGAGGCTGGATTAAACGATAGCGATGGTTGGGAGACTTGCTCGGAATCAGACGAAGACAGCTTCAGTGATTTAGATCCTAGCGATGCGGAGTAGCCAGTAGCGGGTTATCCAGTCATATATATGTTTATATATCTACTGTTTAGCCTTTGGAGGATCGAAATTGACTTTTGAAACTATCGTACAATTATCTGGAATTATCTTGAAGATACCCTTTCAAGATATGCAAGTAACATTGGGTGCATACCCCAGTAGGTATCCCTGATGGGCTGGAGCGCTGCGGAGCCGATGAAGATTGATTAACGTGAACATCTATAAATTGATTGATTGATGGCAACAAACCTAACTCAGTGCGGGTGACAAGTAGATTGTAAGTCGAGTGGGAGAAGAAAATTCGGAGCTTGATCATGTTACTCGTCCGAGGGGAACGCCCGCACTATCATGTAAATTTTCATGTCCCATCATTACCTTGCTATATAGCTGTTAAATATCATGCTCAATATCAGGTTCAAGCAAACTTAGGGTGGAGTGGTCCCGCGATAGAGTTCAAGTAGTGTCATCACATCATCGTTACTATCTAATATTATCATTAATTAGCTTAACGGGTTACGACCTTCTCTTTAGAGGCCTCACCGCTAGCATTAGAGACAGAAGTCTTGTCTTCAGAGACCTCATCAACACCGGCATTGGGGTTACCGAGGGTACGAGCGCGAGCCTGGGCGCGAGCGTAAAGCTCAGCAGCCTCCTCATCGCTGATCTGCTTACGGCGGTAGAAGCGACCAATGATGGGGAAACCACCAGTCTTCTCTTCGTACATGAGGCAGGAGATGACTACCATCATAAAGATCCAGTAGCAGTTGTAAGAGATAACGGAACCGTAGGTAGCAGTGTTTTGCCAGCCAAAGAGAGCGTTGAAAATACCCCAACCGTTATCGTTGGTCTCGGGGGAGCAGCAGTTGACGTGCCAAACAGTCTGCTTGATGTTGTAAGAACCAGGACCGTTACCAGACTCAGCAACATCACCACCAGTCTTTTGAGAGAACTTGTACATCTGCAAGTACCAGATGGCACGGGAGAACAAACCAGAGGCAATGAGGTAGAGGAAGCAGGTGGAGAACATCAAAAAGTACTTCATGGCCATCATAGCACCGGCCTTGTAGATGATGAAACCGCAGGCCAAACCACAAAGCAAACCGAGAATAACTGAAAGAGGGAAAGCATTAGCAGGGTGAGTCAAACCGACACCACCAACGAAAACAATGGCCTCGATACCTTCACGGAGGGTGGTGACAAAGGGGAGGATAAACATCGAGTAACGACGAGACCAAGAGCCAACCTTACCCAAACGGAAGTTAAGAGGGTTAAGGGACTTGACTTTCTGGACAAAGTTCTTCTTGCCAACAACGGCCTCCTCACCCAAAAGGGCCTCAGAGATCTTGACTTTCCACTTGGCCTGCATCTTGTTGATACGCATCATGGGGATACCCATGGCAGTAATCATAATACACGCGATAATTGAAAAAATACCTTCCCAGAGGTCTTCAGCGCTGGACCAGATATCTTTCTTCAGGGAGTAGAAAGCACCGATGAAACCGCATCCAATGGCTAAACAACAAAATAAACCCGCTAAAGATCCCCACCAAATCTGCCATTTCAGCTTTTTATAGGCAGGTTTAGTGTCGGGGGTATCAAAACTCTGCTTTACAAACGACAGCAAGACAGAGATAATAATTGCTGCCTCGAGTGACTCACGGAAGCAGATGATGAATACATCAACCGTGAAGACTTGAACCATCTTTGAGTGCTAGGGGGTATTGGCATGAGGCGAGTATTTAATATATACTGGACTCAATGCATCATGTAATGCACTACAAACCCTTGCAGTGGACAGATGATTTTCGTGCATTATCTGGGTGATCTAATTATTGTCATAGTGCTGATATCGTGACAAGGCTAATTAGCATGTGTTTTAGCAAATTTGGGAATAAGATTTAAATTTGAATTTCCACCATTCCTTACAGATAAAATACATTTTCGCGGCAGGTGATGCTTTCTGCTTGTGCATAATGCATTACATACCTGCAGGGAAACGCATGCACGCCTGTGATAGGTCCGGAGAGATCTCACATGCATGAGAGAAAAAGTATTTCGGAAGTAAGGTGGATGTGGTGGGTGTTACGCTTCCGAGATCGCTCATGTCTCATCAGTAGATACATCAATCTAGTTTCAGATAATCCCATGTAAAGGTACCTCAAGCTATCCCAAGCATCATATATAATCATCTAAAATTATATTCAAAATAAATTGTGCAGTATACTCATACTTTTCACGGGGTGTATTCGGGGGTGGTAGTCATGCAGAATCAACAAAACCCGAAATCTCATCTATGATCAAGTAAACGAATGTAACCAGTCGTGCATGACAACCAACTCTATGAGTCAACATCAGAGTAAACTCTTGGGGTCAAAGAAACAATTACAATATTCAGTGGGACCACAGGCAGATTCAATTATGCTTGTATGTACATAGGACCTACAAATATTGCACCAGAAATGTTGGTGAAAACTGCTATAAAAATATATGTATATATATGCAGGGCCAAGGCTACTACGTCACTGGTCGCCCTACCCGCGAGGTCTAGAGGTCTAAAAGTGTCAGATTTGAGGGGGGTTAAAAAAACCGCCCCGGTTACACCCCTATAGCCTAACCCTGCATAGATCTCGCCTCGCATGAAAGATTTTCATCAGTTAGGGGTAGGGTGATCGGCAAATCCAAGTACGAAATAGCTTAAAGGCGGAAGGATAAACTGCCCAAGTCAATGCAAAGTTGACAGTCGCATGAATAAACTAGTTAAAGGCCGAGTGTTCCGGCTGTCCGTAGCTGAACTATAGGCATTGATTTAACTGATTAGGGCGTGTAGCGGTATTTTACACATCCAGATGTATCAGAGGTTACTAAGAGCTTGTACCGGGGGGATACACAGTGAAAGCCAAGAAAAAAATTGGAAATGTATAGTCGAGTATTGATAACTAGATTTTTAAGTTGTCACTCCCGCCTAAACCACTATAACGGTCGGGTACCGGCTCCATCAGCTGGTGGGGTGCCGATGCGAGGGAGGGGTTCAGGGCACAGGATAATCAATCTTCATCAGATGAGAAAGGGTAGCCATACATGCATATGCATCAAGGTGGTAGAGATGCAACACCTGCATTTGCATCCTGCAAGGTGATGTGCTTACATGCGCTTACGAGCACCTCCCATTTAAATGTTTGGTAGCCCCATGATTCACAGTACATGCAGTTTGTTAGTTTGGCAAGCTTTGCCGTCGCGCTAGCTGCCACACATGAGTTTGATTGGACTCTTTCCTGGATTAATGCCAATCTAGACGGTGAAGCCGATCGCCAGGTTGTTGCCATTAATGGCGAGCACCCATTGCCAGTGCTAAACATTGATATGGGGGATCGTATCATTGCACATGTTACCAACAACTTGGAGGACCCTGCCCGTAACACCAGTTTCCACTGGCACGGTCTTTTCCAAAACGGCACCTCTGGAATGGACGGTCCCGTGCAAATGAACCAGTGCCCTCAGCCCCCTGGAACCACCGTTACCTACAATTTCACTGTTGATCAGCCCGGTAGTTACTGGTACCACGCCCACGTCGAGGATCTTTACCCTGATGGTCAGCGTCAGATGCTTTTGGTCCACAATGATGATTGCCCCCACCAATACGACGAGGAAATCAGCTTTTCCATGCAGGATTGGTACCACGAGCTTTACGAGGTTATTCGTAACCGTGATTTCATGTCTCTTTACAACCCCACCGGTGCCGAGCCTGTCCCTGACTCTATTTTGATCAACGAAACCGCTGATGCCCTCAAGGTCCAGCTTGAGGTTGGCAAGACTTACCGTTTGCGCGTTGTTTCCACATCTACTTTTTCGGCGTTCTACTGGTTCATGGAGAACCAGCCTCTTTCCATTATCGAGATTGACGGTGTTTACGTTGAGGCTCAGGATGCCGATGTCATTGAAATGGGTGTTGGCCAGCGTTACTCTGTACTCTTCACCCCTACTGAGGACAACACTGTTTACCGCTTTGGTCAGATTGCCGACCAATCGCTTTACGATGTCGTTTCTCCCGACCTCCAGCTCAACCGCACCATGTTCTTCTACACTGGTGACGAGTCTTCCCTCGAGTTCAACGAGCTTACCCCCGAGGACATTTGGAACGCTGTTCCCCACCCCGATGACGCTGAGGAGGACTACTACAATTCCGACTTGATTGAGACATTTGACGATGCTACTTTGGTGCCCACTGATGGTATGCCCTGCTTGCCCGACCCTGATGTGGAGATTACCCTCAACTTGACTTTGACCAACTTGCTCGATGGTGTCAACTACGCGTTCTTCAATGACATTTCTTACACAAAACCCAAGACCCCATCACTTTACTCGGTAATCAATGCTCCTGACGACGATACCGCCAACAACGTTACCATTTACGGCTCCAACACTCACGCTCAGATTGTTGACCACATGGACGTTGTTCAGATCAACTTGAACAATGACGATACCGGTAAGCACCCTTTCCATTTGCACGGTCACAACTTCCAGGTTCTTGTTCGTGCCGACGTTACCGGCGATGGTGATGATGAGGACGACTATACTCCTTACGACCCTGATAATCACCCCGACTGGCCCGAGGTCCCTGCCCGCCGTGATGTGCTTATCGTTCGCCCATACTCTCACTTTGTTGTTCGTTTCCGCGCCGACAACCCCGGTGTATGGATTTTCCACTGTCACATTGAGTGGCACTTGACCCAGGGCTTGGCAATGATGTTTGTTGAGGCTCCATTGCAGATCCGTCAAAACCAAAAGATTCCTCAGGATTTCCAGGACATTTGCAACACCAACCAGATTTCTATCGATGCCAATGCTGCTGGCCGTAGCGACAACTGGTTTGACCTTGAGGGTGAGCCCCTTCAGGCCAAGGACCTCCCCAACGGTTTCACTGCCCGTGGTATCGTTGCCCTTGTGTTCTCTTGTATCTGTGCCTTTGTCGGTATGGGCTTCTTGATCTGGTACGGTGTTACCGATACCACTGTTGCTGAGAAGCACCAGGTTGAGCGTGCCGAGCACATTTACGAGGACGAGGTTGACGCTGTTGCCGCTCGTGAGGCACGCGAAAACCGCCACTAAAGAACTAATTACGACTTATGATTTTATAATAGTAGATACACGGCAGTCTATAATGGATTGCCTTTATGATTTTGATGAGGTTCTGATAGATGAGATTGGCGAGCGTAACTGCAGATACAGATATAGGCAGCCAGCTACCGACAGCCCTTTAGAGGTATCCCGCTGGCTGCCTATTCCTGTCAGTGTCTCTCCAACTACAGCCAGATACTCAGCCAGGGTAAGATATGCCGTTGCGGCCAGTAGGCCTCGTAGTCAAGGGTTAGTGACTCGAATGGCTCGCACTTGTAGCCAAGATAGCCATGTATAATTACAGTTGAGGGAGTCAATTCAGTTGCATACTCAAACGCAGTTGCTGGTGCGCTTAACTTAGTTGCCCTACCTGACCGTTTGAGCTGCTCCCTAACTAGCTACCAGCCCACCCGCCACGCGCTATCTAAATACATGAACTAAATAAATGCTAAAATATCTGATAAACGGACCCATAAACAACCCCATTCTCCCCAAACGTTAAATTGCCACTGACGGCAAACCTTAGAATCTCAAATCTCGTTTCCCTCTACAGAAACCATCCATAAAGATAATTAATGCATTTCACTATCTGTACCTTCATTCTGAGCCCCCTTCCCCCCCTTCTCCCCAACCTAATTAATGGTTTGACACCCTACGCGTTTAACACCATGGCAACGCCCCCAAGTGACTAAGGGCGCAACGCCAAGTCACCAACTTAACGTGGAGAGGTCAAGAGGAATTGATGAATCCGCAAATCCCTACCATCACGCAGGAGGACATGAGCGTATCAGGCACTCCTTCTGCGAGTATTTGGACAGACAGACGTCCGGCATCTCGGCTTTTCGAGCCAAGTCCGCACCGTCGGTCACGCGCCGGGACACTGCCATCTCGATTCAAGCCTCAAGGGATCGCGCAAGGCATGGGTTCACTGGCCCTTGTGGACCCTCCGCAAGTAGACAATCAAAACAGCGCTCAGTCAACTACTCCACCGAGCTTGACGCCGGCCCGTAGCCCCGGTCTCGCCGTACCCCAGGCTAATCGGAGTCGGAGCGGCTCGATGAACGCCAGCTACTCGCCCTTTAGACCATCAATCTGGAGCGTGGACGCACCCAGAACACGCGCCAACACCGTTAGTTTGTTTGGAAACACTGGCATCCACCAACCACCAATGCCCGGAGTCCCTAGCGTCGGGGCCCCCACGGGTCCAGTTGCTCCAATGGCCCAAATGGGCAGCCAATTGCCTCAGATGCCTCCCATGATGGGGACCATGGCTTTTCCCGGCATTAGCCCCCAACCACAGCCTTCGCAGCCTCTACAAACGCTTTCGATTGATGACCTTAGCCCAGTCCCCACTTCTGCTCTTTGGATCAGCAACGTACCACCCGGTGCCAACCCTGCCCATTTGCAAACAGTTTTCCTTGGCGCGGAGATCTCGTTCTTGCCGCAGAAAATGTGCGCGTTGGCGACCTTCGGGTCTGTGCAGGCCGCTACCGATGCGCAACGGCTCAGTAACGGCCGTGAGCTCTTCCCCGGCAGAGGACCTGCCCTGGTAGGGTTTGCCCGGGAGACTGCCACCACTACTCACAGCCCTCAATCAGTCTTGGCTGCTCTCAACAGCTTGGGCCCTGCAGCTCCTGCTGAAATCGATCTGATTTACCGCGCCTTTGCACCTCACAATGCCAAAAAGGACATTCCACCCACCCCAGATCAGGCCCCTGAACGCGTTTACATCTCGGCTGTGCTGAGAGACATCCGCAAGAAAATTGACCAAAAACAGCTCAGCGTGGGTGAAATTGAGGAGCTTGCGTTGGATATGATGAGCGAACTGCCAACCCTCGTGTCGGATTACATGGGAAACACAGTTGTCCAGCAGCTGTTTGACTTTTGCCACGATGATATTAAAGACATTTTGCTGCGCGCTTTGATTCCACACTTGGCTCAAGCAGGTATTCACAAAAATGGCACCTGGGCCGTCCAGAAAATCATCGACGTCGCCCGCACCGCTCGCCAAAAACACATGGTCGCTCTGGGATTGCGCTCGTATGCCGTTCCGTTGCTGCTGGATCAGTATGGAAACTATGTCATTCAGTGCTGCCTCAAGTTTGGTCCCTACGCCGACTTTGTTTACGAGGTGCTGGTGGCCGAAATCACCGAGATCGCCCATGGCAGATTTGGCGCTAGAGCAATTAGAGCGTGCCTAGAGTCGCCCATTGTCGATGCATCACACCAAAGAGTCGTGGCCGCTGCTATTGTCGACAATGCAGTGCCATTATCCCTCAACGCCAATGGGTCCTTGCTCATTACGTGGTTGTTTGATTCTTATCAGGCTCCTACCCGCTATGCAGCCGTCGCACAAAGGCTCTTGCCGGCCCTTACACAACTATGCACTTCAAAGGTCGCCTCGCTGACGGTGCTGAAGATCCTGTCTAACCGTCACGATGCTGCTGCATCGAGAATCTTACTGGACGCGTTATTCGACCCTTCAAGCGAGTACGCACCTGAAGCACTTAAACAAGTACTCGCCGACCCTCACGGCCATGGACCCATGTTCCTGTACAAGCTAATCACCACTGGGTTCGCTGAGGGCAGTCTCGACCGTCACGTTGCTATCAACAAGATCAGAATCGTGCTGCTTCAACCAGGTGTTGTGCTCCCTGCACACAAACGACTTCTTGACGAAGTCGGGCTCGGCATGATGCTGCCTGAAGGGGAAGAAGACTTTTATGGAGCGAATTAAGCTGGCTGTGGCACAACCCCATTCCCCAACAAAACAACAAAAAAACAGGCTATAAAGATTAACATTGGATCTCATTCTTTGGTTTCCCCTTCTACAGCATGCTTGTTTCCTCAAACAAACCAACTCACTGTCATTAGAATCCCATTTGGGTAACATTTATGTCGCATTAATGTAAATAATACAATTTCTCAAGTATAAACTTAGTATCCTTAACTGTCTTAATAAATAATATCTGCACTTTACGGAAATTGAAAGCTACTAGGCGTGATGCTGCGCTTTTTGTCTAGCTCCTTGACCGGTTTGGGATCTTTTTTCTCCTTGCCCTTTTTCGATGATACTTTGCGTTTGGCCCGCAACAGACTTTCTAATCTAAACGAGGAATCTGCTGCCGACTCTTTGGCGAGTTTAGCTCGAGGGCTACCGCGAGGGCTGTTGCCGGTTTTGGGCGACATTGATAAAGATGAACCGGAAAATGTGGGGCGTACATCCGTATCGGAATCAGCGATTGTGCCTTCAGTGGCGCGTGAAGATGCACTAGAGGGACGGTTGCGTGCAACTTGGGGCTCTTCTTGTTCAAATATGTCGCCTACCCGTCTTGAGCCAGTACGGTTATGCAGCTGATGATGCTGGTGAAAGGGATCGGCAAACGAGGTACGGAAGGACACGTTGGAAGGATCAGGACCGAGCGAGTGGTTAAGAATAAGCGACACTTTTTTATCGTAAAGCTGAGGGATCGATATCGACTCGTTGCGGTCCACAAATTCGCTATTAAAGCTGCTCTCGGTGATCCCTGACATGCCGCTGGCTTTACGCGAGTGCGGCCCATGCGAGTGCATAAACGAAGAAGACACTGAAAGCTGCTGATGATGCTTGCCGCGGTGACCATAGTGACTGGCACCATTCGAGCTGGTGAAAAATGAGTCGAGATCGTCCAGGGCTGTGAGCATGCGGTCCATACTACGAGGTGCGACCTCGCCGTGGTTTGTCGAAAGGGAATCAACACGCTGAAGGGTCACAGCATGCTGGAAATCGTTATAATCATAGTTTTCTTCGTTTTGGAACTCAAGCTTCATCATTTCGTCAGTGCCATCCTCCGCCTCAGTAGACACAGAGTCAACACACGTATAGAAAACACTGTGGACGTTGTTCCGAGTAGTAGCAGCAGTGATTGCTGGTTTGGACACCGACCAACCACTTTCTTCAGGGATACCAAACAAGGTAGCAGTACGCTCATACTCCTTGACAAGCTGGCGTGACCCAAGACTCATACGCAAAATATGCTTATCCATTTGACCAGCAACAATTGTGCTTGCTTGGTCCAGTACTTCCAGTGCTTGCTCAACTAAATCAGTCTGCAACAACCGTAGTAGGGGCGAGACGATATCCGCACCAAGACCCTTGAGCTGGTCATCATTTTGCAAGTTGATGCTGGGAAGCAGCAGCTTGAGGATCGCCATAGTTTCAATCTTGACCCAGTCTAGTTTATTGGACAAGACGCCCATCAATGAAACAAGAATGGAGGTGAGATCTTGGGGGAACATTTGACAGATAGCACCAACATACTGGTTGAGGAAATCCTGCTTGGACCAGAAGCGGCCACGTGAATACGAGTTGAGAATCCGCTTGAATGGTCCCAGTCCCTGTGCCTGCGCCAGCTCTTCTAGCGAGGTGGCAAAGCTGGTCACCCGGCTCAAGTCGCCAATCTCTGTAGCATGCAAAAATGATGGCAAAAACGACGCGAAAAGCAAGCCGAGATAGTGCTCATCAAACAAAATCTCGTTTGGAGTCACCTGCGCGAGTTTCTCGAGAATCTCAAGACTGAGCTCCAGGGCGTTGCTGCTTCTCAATCCCAATAAAATCAGGTTCAGTAACCCATTGTACTCACCTTCCCAGCGGGGTGGGAAGGTGGATCTCAACAGATCCACTGCTTCTTCGGAGTTCCAGTCCCATTTGTCCAAAATCCTGGAAGCAACTGATAAGCATTCAATGTATTCACGCTCTTTAGTTGTACCAAGGGAGGCAGCACACGTCCAGAATAGTTGCGGGAAAGAGTGCAAGTTGGGAGTCTTGTCCACAATAGCATTCACGGTCATGAGAATCTGGATGGAGAACCCTTGGATGTCGGGAGCATCTTCGCTGATGGTAGTCGAAAGACGTGCCAACATATCGGCAAGCATTGATTTATTGACATCCACAATCAGACACCGGAAAATCTGGAACGAGCGACACGCAACATGGCGAATAGGGCACGTGGTGGCCCACTTGACAGCCTCCATAGACCACTGAACTTGCACCTCATGACCAAGCTCAGTAGTGAGTTCCTTGATCATCTTAACCATATTCTCTGGGGTAGTGACATTCGTAGCTGACCGACTAGTGAGATTCATATCGTCATAGTACCATCGAAGCGGCTGTAGGCTCTTGATTAGCTTTGTAGTGGCCAGGCGATCTTTTTGGGTAGCCATGGCAAGCATATTATAGCACAATTCCAAGGCCATTTCCTGGAGAATCGGCAGAAAATAGTCACATAGCACCAAGCATACGTGTAGAATATTGGCCATACGAGGCAGTAACATTTCCTTGTCTTCGGTAAAGTCCACCAAGAAAATTAGGGCCAGCTGCCCATAGCTCATTTGTGGCAAGTGGTTACCGGAATTGAGTTGGAGAACGCGGTCACAAGCAGAGACAAACCCTGCAGGGTCACTAACATAGGGGAAAAGCGCATTGGCTTCATCATACTCTAAAGCCCTGAGACTCTGAGATATTAGCGATTGTGGATCCAAATAGCTCAGCAGTGCCTCAACGACATAATGCTCGACCAACGAACCAGATAAGAACAAGAGGATCCGTCGTGCAAACAAAATCACACCAGTTGAACGCGAAATAAGGCAAATGTGAAACAAAAATTCTAGCACGACATCGATATTGCGGGGTGAGGAAGGACCAGTTACCAGTGCCACCCATAACGCTTCCATTTCGTGCTGGATAGTGTCACTAAAGACAACTGTTAGCTCAAACAAATTGCACAAGACCATCAACGCCGAGGGGTCGTTCTGAGCAAAGTATATTTTCTTGTGCTTGAACCCTTGGGCACCCGCCTTGACTTGGGAGTTTTGAAAATCAATATTCTGGATCCAGGGCAAAATCGCGCTGAGAATATCACGTCGTGAGGTGTCCGAGACATCGTGGAAAGCTTGAGTCAAACAGCTGAAAATGGTGAATGTTGCCTCGGGAAGCTCAGCCGCCAAAAGCGCGCTCACAGTGAAGATCTCTCGCTTGTACACTGGTGGTGTATGCGACCGGATACGAGAGCGGTACGAAGTAAAAGTATTTTTCTTGTAGACACGTTGCTCGACTAATGAGATCAAGTCTAGTGCCTTTTGTCGCACCACCGTATCTGAGGCACCAATCTTAAACAGTCCCAGCGCCAGCAGCGACTCTGGATCATTGAGCTGCATTTGTGGGTTCTCCTCTACTGCCGTGACAAGAGAAACAAAATAGTGTCGGGAAACCCCACGGTTGCCCTTTTCATCCGAAGGTGCCTCGTACGAGCGATACACGATTTCGCGTAGAATATCGAGGTTACCACTGTTGCTCTTGAATAAGTTGCGAATGGCGAGCCGGCCTACTTCATGAAGTGAGTCTTGGTTACTGCTAATCACCGCGTAGATCCATTTCAAAAGCGACGGGATCATTGCCTCTGAGATTTGGCAGTCCAAAAATGTCGCCATCGCTTTGTTTACAGAGTAGTCGCACTTGCGCTTGTCAAATTCCATTGATGCCAAAATAATGTTTTGATCGTGAATTGCTTTAGTTTGTGCCAAAGTAGCACGGCGAATAAGCGCTTCTCGATCAGCAGCTCCGCTACTATATGAGCCATACGATGACCATCTTTCAATCAACAACCAAAACTTACGGCACTGCGAAGCTTGCCAGAGACTAGACCCCAAAGCGGTATAAGCCTCGGTAATAAGCTCACAGAAATAGCGCGGTAACGTCTGACAATTGGGGTCCATGTGCAAGTGCTGAATACTCAAAATATCATAGAGAGTATCAAAAATGGACAGAAGCTCGGTAATGACCCCGTTATCTTTTTTAATCTCGGGATTTTTCAGGTAGTGAGCCGTTAGCTTCAAAATTTGCGTGCAATTGGTTACCACTTTACGGGGGGTCTCGTGGCCCGTACCGGCCGTTTGGCACAATGGCGCCCACTTTGCAAGCACCGGCTGCAAACACTGCAACAGCGTCGGGTAGGTATTGACGTTGATGCATGAAAGACCAGTAATGACCGAATCAGTGATGTTGGCATTGGAAACGCCCAAAAGTGGCAAGCTTATCTTGAAAACCGAGCGAGCTGAAGTGATTCTTTGGTGATGCAGCGTGATTTTCTGGCTGCTGGATTTTTTGCGGCCATGATTTGGATTATTGGGGTTGGAGGGCTCTACTTGAGGCACATAGAGCTTCTGCTCTTCAGTAGTTGTCAGAGTAGTACAAGCAACAATCAGATAAATGCGCCACTGCTCTACAACTGTTTCAGGGTGCGTACGCATCTGGTGCCTCATGAAATTCTGGCTCGAGTTGTTTGCCTCAGATTCGTGATCAATGATTTCAAAAATAACGTCGTGCATTTGCACCAAACGGGTACACACAATTGACCGACACAGCGCCATTGGCATGGGGTACTTTTCAAAACACAACGAGATGATCAGCGGGAAAAGCTTGAGCCAGATTGCACTGTCTACACCATAATCCGAATCAGCCAGTCGGGCTACAGAGGCACCCTTTTTTTGCTTGAATTTGCTGATGCGTGTCCGCTCAGGCATGCTCAACTCCAAAGAAGCCGTTTTAATCAATGAACTCACATCGGTATGCTCGAGAAAATGAATGAGTCGCGAGTTTTCTGGGTTCTCTGAAGCAATTGGCTCTGCCTGCTCAATTTCGTCAAACTGAAAAGTACCATCGGCTTGGGGATCAGAGTGTCGCGAAAACGCTTCAATCGCTTTGTCCATTTCAGTGCTAAGCCACAAGATGCGCAGAGCCATTTGACGGATGTCGCGGTGTTGGGAACACAAAAGGAAAAGGCCGTTGCCTTCAATCTGCTCCACTGCTGCCCATAACGCGCTCAAAATCATATCGCGAGAGGTCTCGGTGGAGAACCCAGGGTCTTTAGCCTCGAGACGACGCACCCAGGTCTCAATTAAATCAATATAGACCCGTAGCGTACGATCAAAGTGTACGGTGGGGTTTTTGTAGCTGCTGAAAACAGTTGCGTCCACTGAAAAAAGAAACTTAGAGTAGACGTTTACCGAAACCTTAATGTCACAAACTTGAGCCAGGTTTCGCAATGCTTGAGATGAAGCTCGTGAGATGCTAGTGACATTGTTGATTTGCTGGCAGAGCATTTCCCAGTGCTTGTGATTGTTTTTCGCCCAATAAGGAGAGCTCTGAATGATGGCAATGATGAGTGACTCTATAACTTTTTGTTGCTGTCCGGACCCTGATTTTTGCGTAAGACCTACGAGGTAGGTGACGCTATTTTGTCGCGAAGACGCCTCCTCAACTGGTTGCTCATACAATTGACACAGCGTCACGAGAATTTGCGACAATGTATTGCCAAAGAGCTCAATACTGTCATTGAGTGAAGCACTAATAGTTGGAGTCTCCTGTGGAGTGGTGTACTTTGCGAATGTATAGTTGCGAACCCATTCCTCAGTGGGGAAGTCTGGTTTAGTACGGTGACCCAAGTCAGCGACGCAACGGCTGAATGCGTGCACGGCAACCAAAGCTCGTTCATACACTAGGTCGTCTATACGCAATGAAGGCGAGTGAGTTACTTGAGTGGCATTAAGGCCCGTGAGTAGGGGGAACAAAATCTCGTCCAAAGTGTATTGCTGGTATGAGTGAAACAGAGAGCACAGGATTGAGATACATGCGACTTGAGCGTTTGTTTCAAACATTGGCCAAAACTTTCGAGGCACCGTGAACAGCAGCTTTTTCAAGTGCTCAATCTTACGGGTAGTAGCATTGAGGCTCTCGACGCACCTGAAACTGTACACCCACACTAGACGTGCACTCAGTTCGTAGATATCATTGTAACGAGTGTGCCATTTGGGGTTGATTTTCTGTCGCGAAGGTTGCAGTTGGGACTCGACCAATTGAATGAAATTCCCGAGGAAGAAATCCTGTGGTGAGACGCACAATGTCATTACCGCCATCTCATAATTGGGGAGCCAATTGCGTTTCATATTGGAGATTGCGACTTTATGCATTGCCGAGATATTGGTAGCCCAAAGCGGGTGGTTGACTTCGGCCGTAGCCACTGCGGCGATTGGCTGGAACATTTTCGAGAGCACGGAAGAGTACTTGTCCTTGACGCTAGGAGAATTTGTTGCATTGTAAAACTTGCCAATTGAGCTGATAAAATTGACTGATTCCTCGAGCCTCTCTTCGGGGTAAAGCACCAGCCGCAAATGCTGCATTGCCTGAATGAGCAGTTCGGTTTTGAGCTCCAGATTCCTACTGAGCGAGTTTGGCACTTTTTCCAGCTCGGCAATAAACCGGTCTTCCACGCTGGAGAAGTGGTTTAGCGACATATCGCCGAGCAGTTCCGACAGCAGCTGCCAGTTGGCTCGACGGACGGGGGATCGTGCGATAAGGGCAGGGTCAGCTGATTGGAGCTGCTTGAAGACGATTTCCTCGAGCTTATCGTACAAATCATTGCCCAAGACCTCGGTGGGAGCCTGCTTGACCACCTCGATGAGTACCCGACTCAAGATGTAGATGGAGACGAGGGATTTCTGTTCTGCGACCAAAAGTTCATGAGCGCCCGCGCTTCCTGCACTTAATTGAGTGGCCTGGTCACTTTTAGACTTGCGCCAGACCATTACACTGTCGATAACCGGCTTGGGTTTTCTGCGCGCGACATGGCCCAGCGACGCGAGAATTTTATCAAATTGGGGGTCTTTGCCTTCGCCAAACACCTTTTCGGCATCAAACGTACCTTCTTCACTACCGACAAGGCTGAGTTTACGCTCCGTGTGCCGCACAAACTGGGTAAACAAGATGTGCAGGGCGTATTCTGCCGGCTTTTCTTCGGAATTTCGCTCGACACGGCTGTTTTTTTGCGAGCTCGGTCGTTTGGGTTCTTGATATTGCTGATGTGAAGGTGTGGACCCCAAATCAGGGATCTCTATTTGGACCACATCTTCCGGCATTTGATGACCAAGTCAACTGCTATCAAGGGCTCAGGTGGGGCCCAGGGGATGCAAGGGGCAGGGGCAGGGGCGGAGCCAAGAGGCAGCAGGGTATACCATTTTAGACTGAGCTATTTATCGGGCTGTTTAGTGTATCTATTTGTGTAACTAAGGTATCGGCTGATGGGGTGTGTGGCTAATGGTGTCTGGTGTTGAGCCCCTGTCTCTGGGACCCCTAGTCTATGAGACCCCTAGAGTCTATAGCTCCCCCTGTAGAGCCCTAGTGCTTTGTAGTGCTCGCAGCGCTATAGTAATTGAGCTCCTCGCCTAGATCATCCTAAACCCTTAGAACTAATACTAATGTACAATACACATGATATTGGGCCCCTCAAAGACAGGCTCAGGTTGCAGAAACCGGGGTACCCTTGGAAGCAATCGACCTAGTACAAGCAGCACTGCAAAGAGTCCATCCAATCGTCGCTGAAGCTATTCGTGATCCAAAGAAGGCTCCTACTGAGCAAGTACTAAAGCTGATCGACACAAAACTCGACCCAGAGTACCTCGAAGGAAATTACTGCTACCGAGAGGTCACCATCAAGGGAGAGATATCAACCTCACATGACAAGGGCCATTGAAAAAGTACACGATAAAGTGGTTTAAGTGATGCTTTTGCCAGAAGGCGGCAAGATAATGTTGCTGAGAGAGGACTCGTACAGTACAGCTGAATGGGCTACGGAATGGGCCGACCTTTGCAAAATGGCAGAAACCACTGAAATAGACTGGGACCGATTTCTTGAAGATATTAGTAGCACGCCACTAGTTTTCTTGGTCTCATGTGTATTTTTTTAAGCCGCTCGACGTTGTCGAACAGCGTTTGCACACCGTAGGCCTGGCTGCCCGATTCATGATGGATCGAGCGGTCATTACTGAAATCAAACTATACCTGAAACAGAACGGCGTTCGTGTTTATGGGCATCAAGACAATGTTGTCGACGTTATTGTCAAGGCACGGCAACGCATACTTGAAACTGCTACTCTCAGTCTCGAACAACTCAACCAGCTAAATGTCCGCGACCTCACAGACCAACAATACAATCTACGATCAGATCTCTACTGGAAACTGCTTGGCGAACATCCAGACATCTACATCTGGCACCGCGTTGCCATGGACTATGAGCATCGAGTGTACCAGCACTTTACCCGCGCGAACATGCCTGAGGAAATTCGCGCTCGCCTTAAGTTTCTTCAGTCGGCTGGCAAAGTAATCAAGGGGAAACCTGATTTCCTGAGCTCACCAGAGTGTACCTTCAACCCCAAGACCATCCGCGATCTTGGGAAGCAGTTTGGAGACCACCTGATGGATTTGGCTGATGTGCTGCGTAGCCATGAATTATAGAGAATTTTATTTCCAAAGGGAAGTGAAGGTTACTGTGAGCAAGCTGGAGCAGGCTGGAGCAGACTAAAAGGAAGCAGGATATATTGTCCCGAATACCAATCACTTGGTACTTTAGACATATCCGTACCTGATTAGTTGCAACCAGTAAATGCTGCCTAGAGAAACCCCACGGGTCTAGTTGTATGCTAATACGCGTTGAATACGAAAGTGATAGCGATCACCTACCACTGCTGCCAGGCCCATGGCACAGACTAAGACTCAGCAGAACTATAATTAACATCCTCCTTGTTCCCTAGCTTCTGTCATATGGCAAGCCATCTTCTCCCCTACCCTCGCTTGGCTTCTAGTAACTATCTACAGCACTACAGTACATCTTGTGGATGCTCGATGGCCTAGTAAAATATAAAAGCAACAGGAGGCGTAATTGAAACTAACAGACTTTGAGAGCCCCCACTTTATGCTGTCATAAAACACTCCAGGTGCCTGCTACTTGCGCACATCCTACCCAAACACTCTGAGCGGTGTGACCCACGAATAAGCCATGTTACATGAGTTTGCAGGTTACTAACCTAATATATAATGGCCTTATGGCCTTATGGCCCTAGTCTACCCCATATAGTGGACCCGGTCCCTGAAGTCTCCCGCTGACTGACCATGAGCATGGATACTTCACGAAGAAAATTCACGTTTGATAACAATTTGCACACAGAATACAGATGGAAAGTCGATCCTTCACAGCCAGTTTGTAGATACTACGCTATTTCTGCTTGCCCAAGGGGCCGGCTCTGCCCCGACCGTCATATCCTCCCTTACCACTCAAACAAGATTGTGTGTCGCCACTGGCTCCGTGGACTGTGTAAAAAAGGCGACCAATGCGAGTTTTTGCACGAGCTAAACATGCGTAAACTGCCAGAGTGCGCAACTTATGCCAAGACCGGCATTTGCCCGCAGTACCCAGACTGCCCCTTTAGACACATTGACCCGCAGCTCAAGATCCCGCTGTGTACTGCCTATGAACGAGGATTCTGCAAAAAGGGACCTGAATGCGACAAACGGCATGTTCTCCGCACAATGTGTCCCAATTATCTCACTGGGTTCTGTCCTGATGGGCCTACATGCCAAATGGGTCACCCGCGGTTCATTCAGATTGATGACAGCATGAGAATCGCTCCTGATCCGGGTGCAAAGCCTGCGTGGGTGCCAAAGGTTAAATGAGCGGCCCTGGCATTTGTGTCAGGGGGACCTCACCACGATAGTTTGATAGTTATTTATTAGTACAGCCTGCAATAGATTATATTAATGGTTAGATTTCCAGTGAGTAGTGGGGATAATCCATAACAGTCAAGGGAAGATAGTGCAGAGGCTGTGAATGTTTGAATGATACCTCATATAATTGCTTCTGTAGAATCAATGTCCAACCAGTTACACCACGACCCTCCGCAACAACTCAATCTCAGCAGACTCGAGAACATTCTCATCCTCTTGACCAGTCTCAATTTGATCTACCATAGCGGCTACCTTGGCAAAATGGTCCCGTAGAGAGTACTGCGTGTGGCTAAGGCATGAAATTATTTTTGTAACGTCGCGATCCAGCGCAATGGCACCTAGCTCATTAACCCCACTCTCGAGGCTGAATATCCATTTCTCAAGCAGCCGGGCAACCGTTTGGCTAAAGCATGACATGAATTTGCTATAAATACTGGGGCAAAGGCTCTCCTTGAGTGGAGCAACCAGCTTTTCCAGGCCTTGCTCAAACTCTTTGCCCCGCAATGATTCCGGCTCCACGGGAGAAACAAGGTAGTTGCCCTTGAAATGCTGGCTACAAAGTGCACGACACTGGCTCGCCCACTGTGCATTATACTGTGTGCGCACAGACTCATTCACCACGTCCTTGACCGCCTCCTTGAACTTGGTGCTCATGGTATCCAGCATGCTATGGTCTTCTTCAGGATACTGCTCTTTAGCGCGTTCTACAATCTTGGCAACATACATTGATGTGACTTCAAGGTCATTAAGGTACACATAGCTGGTGAACCGGG
This sequence comes from Wickerhamiella cacticola, assembly GCA_030564425.1. Lineage (NCBI taxonomy): Eukaryota > Fungi > Ascomycota > Dipodascomycetes > Dipodascales > Trichomonascaceae > Wickerhamiella > Wickerhamiella cacticola. Next base: position 52,793 of record JAJLUX010000032.1, on the reverse strand, counting down.
TTTTGGTGGCCACAAGTTTGCGGTCCATGATTTTCAAATAGTCGCTCTTGAGAACTCGTAGTAACGACTGTACGACTGTTTGCTCGACATCTGAGGTGGCGGTGTCCATTACTTGGTCCACAAGAGTACTCAGCGTAATGGTTATCTGGTCCACTGCACTAGACACAAGTGGTGAATCGGCAGTGTACTGGGCAGCTGGTGGGAGTTGGTTGTCGACCAAAGCACGCTCCACCGACCGCCTAAACACAAAGATCGTTAGTTTGTCAAAGCACGGTTTCAGCACCTCTTTGAACTTGTGACAAAGTGCGCTTTCTTGAATTTTCACCAATGGCCACCGTTCCAAAAAGTCCATATACAGCTGCCAGCGGTTTAGCATAAGGTGCAGCTCGCTAATCCGTGAAACCACATTGTCCAAGTCTATATCGCAAGTTCCATCGGTAGGGAATCCCAATTGTGTGACTAGTCCTGGGTACTGATACGCGGCGATATCTGCCATCAGCTCCTCGATTCTGCGCTCGTCGGACCAGGTATCAATGATTAGTCCTCCCTGGACATCGACTTCGTTTTGAATAATATCGATAACGTGAGCCATTGAGTCGCCATAGTACTTTTCGACAAGTACAGAGTGCTGGTCCAAGATAGCGGCTATTGACTCAAACAGCCGTGACATGGCAATACCGTAAAGACTTTGGTTCTCATTACTGGCTTCTGCCAGCAAGTTCCGACTTTGTCCTGCCACAATCCCTGCCACAAACCGGGCGTACCGTTCAAGACCCTGCTGTTTGTGGCCGACTTGCGGGAGTAGCTTGAACCAGCGAGTAAGAGCAGAAGTATCGCGAGCAGCACATGCAATATCAAATTCCTTGATAAAATAAGCTGCCATTCCGTCGCAGGCGTTTTTCAGCGTTTGTTCTGGCTCATCGGGCAGCTCGATGCTGGGGACCATTTTGAGGGAAAACTCGCTAGTTTTCAGACTTGAAGGCAATTCAAGGGCTCTTTGGGCAGCACTGGCGGCTCGTTCCCAGTTTTTGGTGTCTATAGCGTCGTGCATTGAGATTAAAGATGTGCGTAAAGTGATCACCCGGTCAATGTACTCTCTGGCGGCTTTTGCGCGCTCGTAAACAAGCAGAGCCTTGTGGATACGCGAGGAAACTCCATTTGCAGTGTATGCAGCGTGCTGGACCGAGGTGGAGAGGGCATTGGCGGTGTTGACGGATGCGGCCAGTTGTGATCTCGGCCGTTCCAGCTCGATTTGGGGTTGGTACTGCGGCACAGGCTGTTTTTCAGTACGAATATGTTCGAGCACCGCTTCTAGCTCTGCGCGAGACGTGCACTGGTTGAGCTGGTCCATGGTTCTTCGCCTCCTTACGCCACCAGTGGGTAAGAAGCTCATAAGCACCCTTTCCTGCCTATGTCCATTGTAGTACTGATCTCGGGCTCAGGCACCAATTTGCAAGCACTAATTGATGCAGATTTAGGTGCACCCATCACCCATGTAATCTCGTCAAGCGCGGACGCTTTTGGCCTGCAAAGAGCCGCTAAAGCCAATATCCCCACCACCGTTCACAGCCTGCAAAAATATTATCAGGGCATCCCCAAGGAAGACAAAGAGCATCGCAAGGAAGCCCGCGCTACGTTCAATGCGGATTTGGCCAAACTTGTGCTTGATCTAAGGCCAACTCTTGTGGTTTGTGCCGGCTGGATGCTCATTTTAGCCCCCACTTTTCTCAACCCACTGGCAGACGCCAAAATCGATATCATCAACCTGCACCCGGCCCTCCCCGGTGCTTTCCCCGGTATTCATGCGATTGAGCGAGCGTGGCAAGCGGGCCAGGACGGTAAGGCCGAGTTTGGTGGTGTCATGATCCACTATGTGATTGCCGCTGTGGATGAAGGCGAACCCATCCTGGTCAAGAAGATCCCTCTCAAGCGTGATGAAACTGTTGAAGAGTACGAAGCCCGTGTCCATGCAGTTGAGCACGAAGCAATTGTTGAAGGTACTAAAAAGGCTCTTGAAGCTCGTAAATGATCAAGCCCAATTTTTTTTGGCTGCATAGTGGTAGCATAGGATATATTAGATAGCCAGCATAATAATAAACACTCAGAATGATAATAACCACAATATGGGCACCCGTACTCTGCACGGTCGTTGTGCTTGCATTTCTGGGGATATTCTGCTGTATCCCAAGGAGGGGCCGGGTGTATACCAGGGAAGTGCGGGAGGTAGAGAGGGATCCACGGGATATGCAACCTGAATTTTGGCCTCCACCAGCACCTGTGATGGTGGATACGAGGCATAGAGAGGAAGAGTTGCCTCCTTATAAGGTGTGAGGTAGGCTCATAGGCCAACCATAGATACACGGCCGAATAGATAGATTTACATAAAGGATTATAGACCACTATTTATCAAGCACAAATAATGCCACATGCGGAGAGGACGAGTAGCTGGAACAGGGAGGGGAGGCTGTGACCAGAGGCTAGTGATCCTTGTAGACTGATAAGGATAGCGTGTAGCCACTGATAAGCAGGATACTGTAAGCCAGGTAGAATACGGGCATACTAGGCATACTAGAAATCAATTCTATAAATATTTATGTACTGAGTTTTCGCGACAGCCCATAAAAAGCTAGTTTTTAGGTGCCGATTACTGGCTACCAGGAGCGCCACTTGCTGGGGGTACCTGCTCTCACCGGCCTACCAGAACCTACCTACTTGGCATCATTCTTGCTCTCTTGGTCCTTGAAAAGATCCGGGCTAAGGACCATTTTTACGCATCCCCGCATTTCACTCAACTTGTCGAAGCAATGGGTCTTGTAATCCTGGTTCTCTCTAATGCAGTTTTCATAGGCATTCATTTGCTCAGAGCAGCCGTTAATGATCTTTTTGAACGAGGGAGCAGTGCTCTTGACGCAAGTGCTGAGCTTTTTCTGCTCTTCGAGGCACTTCATAGCGTCCCCGCCCTCCAAACACCGGTAATACGTCAAAAACTGGTCAGGACAGTACTCTGCCACCTCACCCACAAGTTTCTGATCCAGCAATAATGACATTTCTCACAAGTTTACTAACAGTCTGACAGTTGACAGCTCGGGACCCCCCCCCTGTGAAACACCCAGGTACTCTCTGACACACCTTACCAACACCAACCCTGATTTCTCCTGTATGCGCACTCTGACAATTGGCGATCCTGTCACCACCCCAAGCGGTCAGGCGGGGATTCTGAGATGGACCGGCAGGATAAATGGCAAGCCTATAGAGTACGCCGGGGTCGAGCTCACTAATGGCCAGGGACTCCACAGTGGCGAGCATGACGGCCACAAGTACTTTGAGACCAAAGTGCCCGGCACAGGAATCTTTATCTCGTACTCAAAGCTAGTGAGCGCCAATATCACTACCCCTCTCTCAAGGCTCGGCAGCTCGCGCCTACCGGCGTTGGCGTCCCCCGGTAAAACAACCACCTCGAGAGCCCAGTCACCACTGAGCCCTAGTCGGCGCGATTACCAGGACTTGAGCGAGGTGGCACGCCTCAAAGCGATGCTTGAAGATAAAGAGGCCAAAATCAAGGACCTCAAGGCCGCAAAAGAGATCCAGCGCACAGAGTTTCGTAAACTTATCCAATCGATTGAAGCAGACCGCAACCAGATTGCTGAGCACTATGAAAACATGTTGAGGGAAGCCAACAACCCTCATGCTCATGATCAAGCGGAGATCGATGTTCAGCGTACCGCATTAGCAGCGATGCAAAACAAGCTGATGGAGGAGAATGAACAAATGCGCCAGAGCCTTGAAGCTGCACAACGCGAGGCCGCTCAAGCCAAGGCCAAACTCGAAAACCCAATAGATACTGATTTAGACGCTCTGCTGGCCGAGCTCAACACTCAGGAAGATCGTTTGGCAGAGTTGCAGGATTCGGTGCAACGAGCAGACCAGTTGCGACAAGAAAATACCGATTTGCAAGCGCGAAACGCCGAGCTAGAGCAGCGTTGCAGTGAGATGGAGGCACACCTTGATGAGGTTGCTGCCCTCAAGGATTCTCTTGATGAGTTGAGCTTGGGTACTCCGCAATCGAGTGATGAGCTTGAGGAGGCTCACAGAGAGATCCAGAGACTCAAGCAGGAGCTTAATGATCAGCCAAGCAGTCTTCAATCAAGTGCTGAGCTCGAACAGGCCCACAAAGAGATTGAGCGGTTGACTGCTGAGCTCGCAGAAGCCCACAAAGAGATTAGCCGTCTCCAATCAAACGAGAATCAAAGTTCTGAATCATCCCCAGAAATAGAACGTCTTGAACAAGAATTGGAGACTCAAAAGAAACGGGCCGCTAAGTTTGCCGAAGAGGCTGAAACAGCCCGTAAAGATGCTCAAATGTACTTTAAAATGAGCATGGAAAATGGTGACTCTGGTGACGGAGATAAAGTTGCAGAATTGGAAAACGAAATCAACAGTCTCAAACGTGATCTTCGTAAAGCGGAAGCTAATGCTAAAAACCTAAAATCAGAGCTGGAAAGCGCCAAGCAAAATCAAGCTCAGTCAACACCCAAACGGAAATCGATAAGAGAGTCAATGCGAGAGGCGATGGCTGCCAAGGAATCACGTCAGGCAGAGCCCTCTCCCGTAGACGCCCAGCAACCTGAGTCTCTTGCTGCAAAGGCTGAGCCTCGGGTTGAGGCTCAGCCTGAAGCTCAACCTGACGCAGACACTCTGGCAGAACGCGAATTAGAGGATCAGATTCTAAGAGAAGCAGGCCTTCTCGATACTCCCTCTGAAGCTCCTTCTATTCCCGCTCCCGTCCCGGCATCCGTATCGGCACCCGTACCGGCACCCGTACATAAAGTAGACCCTGCTGCTGGTCGGTCCATGTGGTGTGGATTGTGCGAGAGAAGCGGACACACATCGGTGGAATGCCCGTATGATTGATTCATTATTTCGGATCAGCCTAAAAAAGTGCCATGAGCCGCACCCGAGACAACACACGTGCATGTTTCACTACTTGACTGTATGTACCACTATAATTTATACTATATACATATGAAAACGAACCCTCTTTACCATAGATTTATTTGTGCCCACGATCAATAGTAGAGCATCGAGCGGTTTCTAGTTCTCTAGCGTTCCTCGAACCTCATGCATGTGCATGCATAGGTTTGTTTATAGTGGGGATAATAATCATTTGAGATAACGGTCAAGCATGTCTTAATTTCGTGGAACTAGAGTGACAAGCTGTAATTGAGCACTAGCAAATAGTGAATAATTTATTTGTTATTCTCCCCATCCCTGCTATCTTTTTACAATGTTCTTGCCATAATATTTACTGATTACCCAATCGGGCACTGTATGCAGGCCCAAACAAACAAACATGCATAGTATATAACCACTGTTTAATTACTGTCAGCTTTACACACCCCAGACTCTTGACCACACAATCCCCCCCCCATCTAAGATATGCAAGGTACTGAGATCGAAATGATCGAGTTCCTCATGGACAAGATCTACCTCGGAGCCTATGACTATACTCCAGTAAACGACTCAAAGTACACATACTTCACCATTGACAATGCATTCCCCTACAATGCTTTCCACCATGACTTTGGCCCGTTGAGTGCTGGTCATCTCTACCGGTTTGCAATTCTTTTGCACGAAGTCATGGGTGACCCCAAAAACGCCGGCAAGGCAATTGTCTTCTACTCTAGCACAGACCCTCGCCTTAGAGCAAACAATGCCTGCATCCTCTGTTGCTATATGGTACTCATCCAAAAATGGCCCCCGCACTTGGCTCTCAGACCCATTTGCCAGGCCAACCCTCCATTCATGCCATTCAGAGATGCCGGGTACTCGACTGCTGATTTTGAGTTGCTAATTCAGGATGTTGTTTACGGTGTTTGGAGAGCCAGAGAGCACAACATTCTCAACTTGAATGACAATTTCAGCATCGATGATTATGAGCATTATGAACAAGTTGAAAACGGTGACCTTAATGATGTCGGTCTCAACTTTGTTGCTTTTGCTTCTCCTCGCCATGCTTCAGTAAATGACCCTCCTAATTCGTGCTTTGCTCAGGTTTTGGACTATTTCACCGATAATAATGTGCAGGTCGTTGTTCGCCTTAATTCCCGTCTTTACCCGGCAGAGACATTCTTGCAGCATGGTATCAAGCACATTGACCTGATTTTCGAGGACGGTACATGTCCTACCATGGCATTTGTTCATGCATTCATTGGAATCGTAGAGGGGGTAACCAAGCGTGACCCTACTGCTAAAATTGCCGTTCACTGCAGAGCCGGTTTAGGAAGAACCGGCTGCTTGATTGGCGCCTACCTCATATACCGCTACGGCTTTACTGCCCAAGAAGTCATTGGCTACATGCGCTTTATGCGTCCTGGTATGGTTGTTGGTCCTCAGCAGCACTGGCTCTATGTCAACCAAAACCAGTTTAGAGAATGGAGATACACAATGTGTGTTTCCTCTAAACCCGAGCCTGAATTGTCTGGATACTCACGTCTCGTCGGTAGAGACCAGGCCACCGGTGGAGTTCCTCGCACTCCTGAACGCAAAGTCCTCGCGTCTGTCGATAATACCAAAGCCCTCCCGGCTCCTACTCCTGGACAGCCACGCAAGTCGCCCACACAACAGCTTAGTGTCCGCAAAGTTCGCAATGCTAGCAATTGCGGCGGCTACGAGAATACACCAGGCAGTGGCAGTCGAACACGCGTCATGACAGATTTCAGCGCAAGCCAACAAAGAGAAATTGCTCGCGGTATCAGAACTGCATCTAATCCCAGTCCTCGTCACACTAGCAAACGCATGCATACTCCAACGAGCCATCCTATTCCTGCTGGCCGGGCAAAATAAACCGCTTACAATAATGAAAACTAATGCAAACGGTTTTAAGTTATCTTAACATATATATATATCTACGATCTTCTCTTACTGGTGCTGAACTCGGTGCACCCTTTCTGTGTATACACATAGACATGATAATATTTATCCTACAACCTACTCCCTTCCCCGTGTGAGCTTAAAGTAGCTATTAAACTTACTCGAGTCGTCCAGTCCCGATAAAATTTCGTCCTGAACATCAGCCCATTGAGCTTTCTTTTCTCTTGCACCTCTAGCAACAAGATCTTCTTGCAACCATTTGAGCGCCAACTCCAATAATGGCGATCCCCTAGTACCCTGGGGATGGTACTTGGAAATCAGGGCATCGGTGGTATCAGCGTCCTTGATCCCACCCAAGTGCATGTGGACTATATGTGTAGGCCATCCATTTAGGCCATCAAAGATGTGTGTAGCATACACGATTTGACAGGGCCTTGAGGCGGTTTCGTTTTCAAGGAAATCAAGCAGTCTCGCACGAACAAGAACGTCCAAATCAACAGTGACCTCATCCAAGAGCAAAGTGTTCCACGGCCTCAGCAAGCCCATACAGAGCTGTACACGGCGTCTCTCGCCATCAGAAACGGCGTTCATGTGCCAATTGAGGTCGATATCGAGGATCTCAATCAGCTGATCACGACGTTCAGGGAATGCGTCGCCTCCAACAGAAGCAATGAGCAATGCAACGCTAATGTCACGCCGAACCGTCGAGTTTGTAGCCCACTCTGTACCCAAATAAGTCGTAGCAGTAGTTGCCTCCCGGAATGGATCGCAGCCGTCAATCGACACTGCACCGGCTTTTGCCAATGTTTTCCCGGCCAAAACTCTTAGCAAAGTCGACTTACCTGCTCCATTGGATCCAATCAATAGCGTACGAGATCCGCTTGGCAAATTAAGGTTTATATCTTTGAGTCCAACCGTTCCATCTGGAAATGCATAGTACAGGCTGTTTGTGGTAATCATGCAGGAGTGACTGTTGGTTGACAGAAACGTAGATCAAAGTAGATGGGATCAACCAGTGGGTTTCTTGAGGGTGTTTACTATGAGAAACATTGGAAAATGATAAGTAATGGATACATGGGCCGCATGGGCACCGTGGGTTGAGCTGCCTACAGGCGAGGCTGCTGAGAGTTGCCTGATCTAACGGCTGCTAATTTTAGAAATGATCATAGAGTGCTGATACCGAAGCTGACACTCAATGACCATACACTGGGTAGCTACTATATAAGTATACTACGCTCTCTCGTCGCCAAGCCCCCGCAATTGAAATCTAGAGCGTAAACAGAGGCCGCATCGGTACTGCCGTATGCCTGCATATGCTTATTAAATTGATGCCTCTTTTAGGCTTGAGGCGTCGGTTAAGGGTATTGATTTAAGACCACCGTGATTAAACGCTGAAACCTGAATAACAACGGCGTATTTGAGCCGGTATTGAACCTGCTTTCATTACTCAGAGCTCGTATGGGTCGTCTCGGCTATACCTGAGGTTGGCATATGCGTGAAATTCATGTGAATCAGCCCGCGTTTTAGCTCGGTACATATTCGAGTTTTAAAGTATTTGGAGCTTTTATAACGTGTTTCAAGTATATACTAACTGGTTATACACTTGATCAAACGTTTCTACTTGGAGATATGACTCTCCCGAGTTTATAATTAGCAACTTTAAAATTTCCTAGGCTCACTGCGACCTTCTGCACGTTGATGTCAACCATGCTGCATGCCGTGCATAATCCCGAATCTTTATTCTAGCGGAAATTCCAGGTCAGCCAAGGGAATTCGTGATCGGTATTTACGGGCACAGGTACATACATAGCCCTAGACAACAGCAATATCAATTAAACCCAACACTTGAGGGCTCAAAATTTACCCGAACAGCCCTGGAGCTTAGCTTAGCTTAGCTTTGAGTGGGTTAGGGCTACTGCCTGCATGGGTTCCAGCGCGCATCATCCTGTCTATATTTCTAAACCCGCCGGCATAGACCCCCCTCTTCCAAGCCCCAGTACATTTTCATGCAAGGCTTTGTAGTACCAGCCTTGGCAGTCCTTGGATACGCCTACGGTAAAGATTCAGATCACGCGTACACTCCCCGTAATGTTACCTGCCCCGACAATGCAAACTTCATTCGCCCGGCGGGCAGCCTCTCTCAAGAGGAACAAGACTGGATCGCTGGTCGTGATAAAGTCACCAAGCCCGCGCTAATTGATTGGCTCAACAATTCCAATCTCACAGACTTTGACGCCGGCAGCTTCCTCTCAAACAAGAGCATCCATGTTGGTGTCGCCTTCTCCGGTGGTGGTTACCGCGCCATGTTGAATGGCGCTGGACAGTTTGCTGCGTTGGATAATAGAACCGACGGCTCGACAGAGTCTGGTCACATGGGCGGTCTCATCCAGGCATCTACCTACATTTCAGGTCTCTCTGGCGGTAACTGGCTGCTCTCGTCTCTTGTCGTCAACAATTGGACCAGCGTTCAAGAACTGCAAAACTCCAAAGACATTTGGGACCTCAGCCACTCAATCATCAACCCTGGCGGTATCAACATCTTCAAGACCGGCTCGTACTGGGACGATGTCAGTGATATGGTCAAAGCCAAGGGCGACGCCGGATTCAACACCTCGATTACTGACATCTGGGGACGCTGCTTGTCCTACCAGTTTTTCAACTTTGGCGATTACGGTGGAGCTAATGTTAGCTACAGCTATGTCCGCGACTATGATGCTTTCACCAGCTACCAGATGCCTTTCCCTATCCACGTTGCTGATGGACGTGCTCCCGGTACTGTAATCATTGACACAAACTCGACTGTCTTTGAGTTCAACCCCTTTGAGCTCGGCTCTTGGGACCCTTCTGTCTACGCGTTTACCGATCTCAAGTGGCTTGGATCCCCCGTAGAGAATGGTAGCCCTAGCCAGGATGTGTGCGTCAATGGTTACGACAATGTCGGTTTCCTTACAGGTACCTCCTCCTCGCTTTTCAACCAGCTCATTCTCCAGCTCAACTCTTCTGGTATCACCGGTGTGCTCTATGACTTGGCCGAGGACATCCTCAAGGGTCTCGGTAACGATGGTGATGATATTGCCGTCTACGCCCCTAACCCCTTTTACCAAATGGATACCGTGGATAACTCCCTCACAAAAAGCAAAGAGCTCGATCTTGTCGACGGCGGTGAGGATGGCCAGAACGTCCCTCTCTACCCGCTTATCCAGCCCGAGCGTGAGGTCGATGTTATTATCGCCATGGACAACTCTGCCGATACTAGTGACTCTGATCCCCAGGGCGCTTCGTGGGCTAACGGTACTTCGCTCGTGGCTACTTATGAGCGCCAGTTTGGTACCCAAGCTAACAAGACCATCTTCCCCTATGTACCTGACCAAGAAGGCTTCGTCTATGGTGGTTTGACCGAGCAGCCCGTGTTTTTCGGTTGCAACCGTGATAACTTGACCGACTTGTTTGACAGCTCTATTGCTGAGGAGGACCGCCACTACCCTCCTGTTATCATCTACATGGCAAACAGCCGTCACTCGTACGATGGAAACACAAGTACCTTCAAAATGTCCTACGATACCAATGAGGTGGCAGGTATCATTGAGAATGGTTACAACTTGGTCACTCAAAACAACGGTACCCTCGATTCCGAATGGCGTACCTGTGTTGCATGCGCTGTTGTCTTGCGTGAACAGCAGCGTCGTGGCGTCTCTCCCTCTGATCAGTGCCAGCAGTGCTTTAACAAATATTGTTGGGATGGTAGCCGCAACACTTCTTCCGACGGTAAGTGGGGTCGTCGTGACGGTAAGAGCAACTATGTTGATGCTGCCGCTGCTACTGGTTCCGCTGCCGGTAACCCTATCAGCTCCAGCTCATCCTCCAAGAGCAAGAACGGCGCTGTCAGTGTTGCCAGTGGTAGTCTCATGACCTTGATCATGTCTGCATTGATCATGATTGCTTAAATGTAGCTAATTTTGTGATTTTAGGTTTATTTACGAGTGAAAAACGAGCCCATCTTCAGATGAGCCAATACATGAGTTGCATACCGAATTCAGCTCGCTTCTATAGTAGATAGCAAATCGTAAAGCCCATCTACAGCGGTTGTGCTTTCATATCAGCAGCATACCGTATTGAACCGTGAATATCAACTTCATAGTGCTTAAATATATTTCTAAATAGAGAACCTGTAGAGGTTATTCATTCTTCTTTTTCTTGAGGTACATTTTCCTTAGCTGAGCACTAGGAACAGCTTTGGGCCAAAAGAATCTCGCATACGACCAAAGATGCTTGCACTCCTTATTATCCTCGCTCTTTACAAGACTGTCGATATGATCACCAACTGCCATGAGATGTTTCTTGAGCTGTGTTGCATACTCTGCTTTAGGAAGATGGTCGCAATTACCCTTCTTGAGCGCCTTGAGATCACCTTTAACTGGATACATTTTCTCCTTACAGTCTGCCTCGTCCATACTGGCATACTCGGGACTCTCGTCATGTGTGTCATTTGGCGTTAGACTCCTAGGGGTTGCAGGCTTTGGCGAATCACGAGGTGAAGCAGGCTTTTCCTTTTTGGCGGTCTCACGGGGTGAGGAAGCCTTCTCCTTTTTGGTAGCCTTGGGCTTAGAGGCCGGCTTTTCAACCTTGGGTTTCTTTGTGGGATTATTGTTGTTGGTGGTGCTTTTGGTGAGATCAGCCTTGCGCTTTCGAGGAGCGGGGCGTGCCGGTGTTGGAGCCGCAGGGGTATCGCCATTGACAACAGTGAAGAGGTAATCCACACGACGGCCGAGATGGACTGCACTAGGAGACAAAGCAGTTGTACGTTTTTTCTTATCACCTGCCGCTTCCTCTTTCTTGCCATCTTTAGCATCCTCTTTTTTGTCCTTTTGGCCCTCCAAAAACATCTTATCGCCAAGCTTCAAGAGAGGGTCATCACGAATGTGTGTCCAAGCACCATAGCCATACTTGCGTACACCAAGCAGTAAGCGTGAGTCTTCCTCAATACCCCATTCACAATTCCAGTCGTTGACGCCCTTGATTTTCTTATCGAGAATCCACTTGTTGTCATTGGGGATATTGTCTCTGAGGTTTTGCATATCAATAGGGCGCTGTATGATGAAATCAGCATTAAGGTTCTTGACGCCCCGGAAGGTGAAGAGAGTAGCACGCTTGTCTTTCTTTTTGCCACCTTCCTGTTGGTTTTCTTCTTGGTGACGAGCGTCCAGTTCTTTTTGGGCGGTTGCTACCAGGTCCACCCACGCCTCCTTAATCAAATCAGGCTTGCGCGAGGGCAAATTGCCTTCATTAAAAAGCTTTGTCCACATGGAATTGATATCGCCAAATCTGAGAATAGCCTTGTAAAGGGCACGAATCTCTTTTTCGGATAAGGGAGCTGTGGCAGCAGAAGCATTGGCCTTTTTCTTTTGATCCCTTTTGTTGGGTGGCTCTTCCTCCTCTTCTTCAATCTCAGCGCCAGCAAAAGCACCGGCTTGAGTAGTTTTACGGCGTCGAGACATTTCAATCTCTTTTTGCAAAAACTTGGCCTCTTCTTTAACACGTTCCTCCTCCTTGAGCTTCTTAAGCTCCTCATCAGGAATAATATCGTCCCAAGTGTATTCAGCTTTGTAGTCTGTAACTTCAAATTGTTTAAGGAATTCTTCACCTCCGAGGTGTGATTCACCCAAATCTGGAGTAGTGACATGGTCCTCAGCGACGTTCAAAACTTCATCAAGATTCATGTTTTCAAGCTTCTTTTGGTTATCCTTGGCCTGGAACATACTTGACGCACCAAACTTGAGGATTTCACTCAGCTCAGACCCAGATGGATCAGCAGCACCCTTTTGTTGTGACTTGTCGGTGATACCAAGCGAAATGATGGCATACTCGAGAATCATCTTCTTGCGTGCACGCTCCAAAACCTGTTCTTCGATGGTATCCTTGGATACAAATCTGTAAACGCTCACGTGCTTCTTTTGGCCGATACGATGCGCACGGGCCATGGCCTGCAAATCAGCCTGAGGGTTCCAGTCTGAATCAAAAATAATGACTGTGTCTGCTGTCATCAAGTTAATACCAAGACCACCCGCACGAGTACTCAGCAAAAAACAAAAATCAGGCGAGTCAGGTTTGTTAAAGTGATCAATCGCGATACGACGGGTCGTGGCCGGAATGGTACCATCAAGACGCTGGAAATTGTATCCTCGTATTTGCAGGTAATCCGCGAGAATATCGAGCATGCGAACCATTTGAGAGAAAATGAGCACTCTGTGTCCATCTTTCTTCAGTCTGGCGAGAAGTTTGTCCAACAATACCATCTTACCCGAGTTCATAATCATTCCTCGAATTACATCGTCACGGTTCCGGGTTTCACCAACAGTCGCATTGAACTGGTTCTCTGCATTTGGGAACAGGTACGGGTGGTTGGAGGCCTTTTTCAATTCGGCAACGACGTTGAGTAAGTTCATTTGATTACCCGTAGATGCACCCTGGTTGAGGGCAGAATAGTTGCGAGTAAGAATGTTCTTGTAATAATTTGTTTGCATGTCACTCAACTCTACACGAAGAATGCGCTCACTCTTTGACGGTAATGACTTTTCGACATCCTTTTTCAGACGACGAAGAATAAACGGCTGCAACGACTTGTGTAGTTTACGAATGTATTCTTCTTGCTGGTCATCGGGTTGCTCAAAGTTGATTTCCTGATCAATGGCCAATTTACCTGGCATGAGGAAATCTACCAGTGCGGCCAACTCCTTGATGTTGTTTTGTAGAGGGGTACCGGTAATAAGTAAACGGTTGGCCACCTTGAAGCTTGAAAGAGACTCGTAAAGAGCAGACTCGGCGTTTTTAAGACGGTGGGCTTCATCAACCGCCAAGAACTGCCACTTGATCTCCCCCAGCACATCGCGGTCCTTGAGAATGTACTCGTAGGTGGTCAACAAAACATTGAATTTGGGCTTACGATTAGCAGCAGATGGATTAACCCAGAATTCATAGTCTTGAATAGTTTTACGGGCCTTTGAGTTGCCGAGATAAGTAATGTAGTTGACATCTGGCGCCCAGGTCTCGAATGTCTCTTGCCATGCGGGGACGGTAGACAATGGCACCACTACCAGGTGAGGTCCATTTTGTTTACGACCATAAATTAACCAACTAAGAAAAGAGACAGTCTGAACAGTTTTACCGAGACCCATTTCATCGGCCAAGATACCATTCTCATTTCTTGACCATAAAAAGGCCATCCAGTTGATACCGGTAAGCTGAAAATCTCTAAGCTCACCCCCAACAATATAATTTGGCTGTTTACTCATTTTGGCAAAGTCAGGGCGACCATTTACCGGGTATGAAACGCCATGCTGAGGGCTCACCTTGGAAACTTGGCGGTTCTGGAAAGCCTCTACTTGTTCTGGAGCAATATCGGCAATGAGAGCAGCGTCCTCCCAGGTACACTGGTCATAATAGAGACGCTTCCATTTCACAAAGTACTGAAGAGAGACATGGCCGTCAGCATCAGCAATACGATCGGACAAAACGATACGGTCGACAGTCTTGAACTCTTCATATGATTCACGAACGCGTTCACGTTCAATGTCCATTGCCTCAATGTCCTCTTGGGTGGTCGAAGGGTCGGTACGGATCTCACGGTCTTGTAGCAGCACTTGACGGATATAATTTTCGATTTTACGCGCTCCCTTGTAGCCGTTCGCGTTTATCGACTCCCAAGTTTCCCATGTGTTGTGTAGATGGCTGTAATCGTTCCATTTAACAAAATATTCAAAATATTTTTTCGGGTGCTTGTAGGCGAGATCCTCCTCTTTAGCGAGCAAAGTAGCAAAGTCTGGGTTGATACGGTAGTCCAAAACGGTCTCAATACCATCTACGGGCTCTTGTTCGACAACAGGCACGACGTCGTACTCGTCCTCGCCAAACACCTCCTCAGGTTCACTTTCGGTTTCGTCTTCACCGCTTGAGCCGTAGTAGTCTGGCTTTTTGGTTTTCCGAGGAGCCCTGGTTGCTGCTACAGAGGGTTTTTTAGCCCTTTTAGCCTGCCGTTTGGGCTGATGCTGCTCAAAGTCGCTCTCCTCCGTCTCGGAATCATCGCCAAAGCCAGCTTCATCATCGCTGTTCACGCGCTTGCCCTGCTTTTTCGCGGGCATTATTTCATCGTCGTCACTCGAGTCAACATATGCTGATTGTTGAACTCCAGCACGGCCTGACCGCCGCAGACCATACAGCTCTGGGTTCAGGTGATAGTCCATTGGCAGCACAACGTTGAGTTTGTAAGCCTACAACGGGCTTGTAGCCAGCTCTAGGGATGGTGGGGGGCATGCTGCAATAGTCCTATAGACGTTTTCTTGTATATAATTTAGTGTTTTAGAGGTGAGGGTGGTCACGAAAAAAAAAAGTGAGGTGACTAGAAATAGCAAGGCAATCCGTATCAATGCACGTGGTAGAGGCCTTCTGGAAGTGCCAATACGATTTGCACAGGCTACAGTTTTCATTCGAGGACGCTGTGCCAGTTGCAACTGCCCTGGGCCTAAAGTTGGCCCTACCACCAAGCCCCAGGACAAGGGCGTATGGGACACCCCGTGATCTCGTTGAGCTCGTCGAGCGGTCTTTATAACGCAGCTCTGACGAGCTGGACTTGTCGCTGTGAGTGCGTCAGGTACCCGCGTGAGGTTATGAATGACACCAAGCCACGCGTCTACACGGGTACAGAGGGTCTCACAGTCTGCAAATTCACAGAGTTCGCACCAGATAAAACAAAACTTGATGGAATAATCCGCTGGTCGAAGTTTTGGCTTTTAACTCTAGCAGCAGCGGAAGCTGTAGTACTAGTAGCCAGAATAGCCCCAGCATGGTGTATGCCCAAATAAATGCGCTAATAGTAAGGTATCACCAGCCCTCGACTTCACAAAGAACAAAGACCACCAAATTGCATATTTTCTGCTTTTGACGCATGTGGTTTGTCGCGGCACTACCTCCACGCGCAGTACACTTACAAAAGGCAGGTGAGTACGTAGCGCTCGACTAGAGCGTTTGCGGCTGCGAATATCACTTCAGTCAGAGCCATTCAACAAGGGTACTAGGCCATATTGCAGTTACATCTCACCCTCTCCCATGTAGGCCACCCTCGGGAGTTCACACGCTGGCTACTAGTCGGGCAATCTGCCAACAAATCAAGGCAAGTCAGGCCATGATATACAAGATAAAAGCACTTTGCAGCACGTCATCGTGTGGAGACACACAAACACACTAAACGGGCTTCTAACCTGAATTAGTCTTTGGAGACTAAAGGTCAGATGCAAAACACCAGCTAGTCGACTGGTGTTTTTTGTTACTTTGCATGTTTGTTTGAACAACTTGGCCGTCAGAGCTTGGTTGGATGTCATCAGGGATTACCGCAAAAGAACCCCACCAGCCGATGTGCGTCTCGAACATTGATTCGGCACGATTTTCCCAAATGACTAGGAATCGCACTCAGGTTCTTTTGTGTCGGGTCAGCAAAGCAAACGAGCCGAGTATTACAACAGCAGACACCTCCAGGTTAGAGATATCAGAAACCCGAAACAACTCTGTTACACTGAGGACAGCTGGCTCGACTAGCCTAACCAGAGGACAGGGAAGCCTAGAAGTTGGTGTTTCAGCCTAAATACCAGCTTTCTTCAAGATCGCCGGACCAAGACCCACCACCAGCCTTTAACCCAAAGGTCAGCAAATTCAGTTTTCGCTAGACTTGTGTCATTGAGGATACCCCACGAAATACACAAAATAAGGCCACGATTTACCCTGCATTGTAAATAATCAGTGAAAATAAGGTGATTAATTCGCGCTAAATTCGGGGTGTGGATATGCAGTAGTGTAGGATCCCTCAATGTAGTTGCTGTCATGGTGCAGCGCCATACGCTGGCACTTTACGCGGGACGGAACATACTATTTCAGTGCCCCGAGTGGTACATACGTGAGGTACAGGGTCAGGTGAAAGGCGGGGGTGGGAGCAGGGGTGAGGACGGAACACCTAGGGCTTTGCAGCAAACAAGTGGCGCGTCTCATAGCGGCTCACATGACGCAAGACGGGGTTGGGTGCACGTGACAAGCACGGAACGGTTTTTTTTACCCCCAAATTCAGCCTGCCACACGGGACAACACCGCAGAAGTTACCCAGAGGGCTCGTATTTTCACGGTATGCATATACAGGGGGGATGACGAGAGAATATTTGCTAGGGTACGCCACGGATATTAGATAACGCCACATAATATACCAATATGTATGCACTTGCCCGCCGCCGCTGCTATCGATGCCTCGTGGCTTTGTTACTAAGCAAAATATATTGGGCTAACAGCTGCTGCCGCACCTGCCCGTACCCCTTTACTCATTTAGTCACTGTTGTTGAAGCTCATTAGAGGCAAAGCCACATTCCACCACAAAAAGTACATCCTATTCCCCTCAAACTTTATTGAAAAATCCTCATTTTCACATTTGAATGTCCTCTCGCGATTACGAGGAGATCTCTGTGCTCAATGCGGGGTCATATGGCACCGTTAGTCTGGTTGAAGATCGGCGTAAACACCGGAAATACGCTGCAAAACGCCTTATCTCGGATAACTGGTGGTGTAAATGTAATTGCCCCAATGAATCCCGCCATGAAACCAGGGTGCGCGCCATCATCAAGAACCATCCAAACATCCTTCGTATGGAGGATTCTCGGGATGACTTGCTTATCTTTGAGTACTGTTCGCGGGGTGACCTTTACGAAGCAATCCGACGTGGCGATATCACTCCCCAGGCCGCACGGCATGTGATGCTCCAGCTCTGTGAAGCAGTCGACCACTGTCATCGCCGTGGAGTTTGCCACAGAGACATCAAGCCGGAAAACGTGCTCATTGGGCCCGATAACCAGTTCAAGTTGGGAGACTTTGGTTTCGCTAGCATTGGACGGTGGTGCACCGACTTCGGTACCGGGTCGGAATCGTACATGGCTCCCGAGTGCTTTAGTGGAAAGGACAAGTACGATGCGGAAGCGGCAGATGTCTGGAGCTTGGGCATCGTTTTGCTGAATTGTTTGTTTGGTCGGTGCCCTTGGAAACAAAGCACTACAAAGGACAGCCGGTACGCTGAATTCTATGAGTCGCGTGAATCCTTATTTGATAACTTCCCCCATCTCAGTCGCGACGTTTACGACGCGCTATCTTATTCGCTCAGTTTGGACCCCAAGAAACGCTCTCTTGAGAAATTCAAGCAGGCAATTCTTGACGTTGAGGTTTGGACCACTAAAGAAGAGCTTGCTAAACTCTCGCTCACCCGTGAAGCAGTGCCTATGCCGTCTTCACCTCGCAAGACCGGCTCCCGTCGTCCCCCATTGCCCCTACCCACCCCTCGTATGGGCATGGACTTGAGCGACGTCGAGGAAGAATGGGACACGTCCAGTGTTTCCAGTGCAATGTCACACCAATCGCATGCTCCTCGTGGTATGTTTGACTTTGATGAAGAGCTCGTGCTAGAAGTGGAGCCGGCTTCTTCTCCCTCTTGTGGTTTTGCTGCAGGTGGAGCACCAGAACTTGAACATTCTCCTGAAACAACAGATGCATCGAGCGGAGAGCCGCACGGAACGTACCAGCAGCTCTTGTCAACTGTCTCGAGTGCTCCAACGCAAGCCACCAGCTGCTCTTGGGCTGACATCGATGAAGAGTTCCCGCGCCCCAATTTCGGCTGGGGAGGAGCACCAGGAAGCAGTGTAAGCTAATAATTCTTGAACATTGTTGGAGCTTTTGCTTCCCCAGGCTAGCTCATATTTAGGTTATTTATATACATAAGAGGTATCTCAGAACCATGCTATCTAAAACTTACTCAAAAGCCACACTGGGGCGTGCCAAATATTCAACATCTCGTACAATGTGTACCAAAACCATATCGCAATCAGAATTCAATCTAAACTCAAACGAGCCGGCCAAGATCGGGTACTCGTGAGGTGCCAGACTAAGTGACTCGAGGATTTTGCCGGGACTGTATGGAGCATAACGTTCTTCTGTACGGTCCCTATCGTGAGTTGTACGCCAATGAACCTGGAACGTGCGGTCCTCGACCTCTTTGGCCTTGGAAACCGTTGCGCTCAAGATAGAGATTTTTGTGTGTGGCGGAAGAATAAATAACATAATCCCTGTTTGTATAATGCTTGTACTGACTCTGTATGCGCTCCTGCCATGAGCTTCAATTGCGTGAGTCTCGGGGAATAGTTTGAGGGTAATGTTTGGGTGCACCAACGAGTTGGGGAGAGGTTTCTCGAGTAAATCGGGTATCAGATTGTGCAATTGGTCTATTGTACTTCCATAATTTGCTAGCTTCTCCGCACTGCTAAGGTATCGTCGACTCAAGTAACGGATAACAGGCCTCATAAGCAGTCTTACTACAAGCCAAACTTGGATAGTTATGGGGGGAACTAGTATGTAGGGGGGTTTGTAGGGCCCAAATTTGCTCTGGACTTTGATAGCAGAGTATATCGCTTCAACTAAATAATAAATTGCTAGCTATCTATCTATGTATTTATTGGCTCCACTCCTTGAACTGGTTGATCAAGCCGCTGGTGCTGGCATCGTGGTTATCAACCTTGCCATCAGCCTCCAAATCCTTTTGGATGGCCTTGGCCAAGACCTTGCCAAGCTCAACCCCCCACTGGTCAAACGAGTTGATGTTCCAGATGGCACCCTCAACAAAGGTAACATGCTCATAGTAGGCGATAAGGGCACCCAAAGTAGCAGGAGTGATCTCCTGGGCCAAGATAGAGGTGGTGGGACGGTTACCCTTGAAGATCTTGTGGTTAACAAGCTCCTCGGGAGCACCCTCAGCCTTGACCTTCTCGGCGTCCTTACCAACCATCAAAGCCTCAGCCTGAGCCAAAAAGTTCGAGGCCAACATGCGCTGGTGCAAGTTCTTTTGAATAGGGTTGTGACTCTTGGCGGCCAAAATAAAGTCTGCAGGGATCAGCTTGGTACCCTGGTGGACAAGCTGGAAGAAACTGTGCTGAGCGTTGGTGCAGGGCTCACCAAACAAGACATTGCCGGTCTGGTAATCGACCCAGTTGGAGGTACGGGTGACGCTCTTACCGTTGGACTCCATAGAAAGCTGCTGCAAATAAGCAGGGAAGCGGTTCATGTACTGGTCAAAGGGAGCAACCAAGTGGGTTTGGGCACCAAAGAAGTTGTTGTACCAAATGGTGAGGAGACCACCAAAGAAGGGAATGCTCTCTTCAATAGGAGTAGAAGTAAAGTGCTTGTCCATAGCCTCAGCACCCTTGAGGAGCTCGTCAAACTTGTCGTAACCAACGTAAAGAGCAATAGTCAAGCCAATGGCGGACCAGACAGAGTAACGGCCTCCAACCCAGTCTTCAAACTCAAACATGTTCTTGGGGTCGATACCGAACTTGGAGACTTCCTTCTCGTTGGTGGAAAGGGCAACAAAGTGCTTGGCGATATCGGCCTCCTTGGCACCGCTCTCAAGGAACCAAAGCTTGGCAGAAGTAGCGTTGGTAATGGTCTCAGCAGTAGTAAAAGTCTTGGAGGCGATGGTGAACAGAGTGGTCTCGGGGTTGACTACCTTGAGGGTCTCGGCAATGGCAGTACCATCGATGTTGGAGACAAAGTGGACCTTGAGGGCATCAGTGGCATAGTGCTTGAGGGCCTCGGTGACCATAACAGGACCCAAATCACTACCACCGATACCAATGTTGACGACATCAGTGATCTTCTTGCCGGTGTAACCCTTCCATTCACCAGAGCGGACCTGCTCGCTAAACTCCTTCATGTGGGCGCGGACGCTCTTGACCTCAGGGAGGACATCCTTGCCCTTGACCTTCATGGGCTCGTCACCGTGAGCACGCAAGGCAACGTGGTAAACCGCACGCTTCTCGGTGGAGTTGATGAGCTCGCCAGCAAACATCTCATTTCTGAGCTTCTCGACATTGGCCTCTTTGGCGAGATCAACGAGAGCCTTGAAGATCTTGTCGTCTACCAAGTTCTTGGAGAAATCAAACAAAATCTTGGAGCCATCAAAGTTGGTGAACTCACGGCTGAACTGCTTGAACCGGTCAGGGTTTTTAGTGAAA
Source organism: Wickerhamiella cacticola (assembly GCA_030564425.1). Taxonomy (NCBI): domain Eukaryota; kingdom Fungi; phylum Ascomycota; class Dipodascomycetes; order Dipodascales; family Trichomonascaceae; genus Wickerhamiella; species Wickerhamiella cacticola. The sequence goes on along the minus strand of JAJLUX010000032.1, from coordinate 31,845 downwards.
TCATCTTTAACAGAGAAACTTTTACCGTGGTTATCGTAAATCTCCTGGAGAGACTTGTATGCGCTCAATTGGCTGGTAAGATCAAAGCTCATTGTTGAGTTTAATTGGTAGTAGTACTTTGCTGCTGTATATATGGGGGGAGCACTGGTTTCTGGGGTAAGGGTTTTGCCCACCCGTTACTGGGGGATCGCCGAGACCAAGCACGGCCTTTACGAGTTGCTACTGACGCAGAGAGGGATTGCTTCTAGCAAATATTTAAATATACCCATCAAGAACAATTGGATAGAGGACAGGTACCAGTAGCCGTATGACTTTGTTTGTCAGTTTGACAGCCGAGAACGTCGCCCCCCAAACCTCTCCCAACACTCCCAAATCAATCTAGCACCTTCGCATCTGTCACCTGCGTGGTTATGCGTAATTTTTCCGAGATATAATCTATACAATACACCAAACAGTCGTGTCTGTATTTCAATGAGGGCCAACAAAATCCCCCCCAGAAATTGTTGAGGTCAATAACTTTGATCCCTTCCCTCATTGGCAGCCTCTGGAGCCTACCCCCCCACTACCCCTGACTAACCCTCCCCAGACCCCATCATTCTCCAGCACAGCCTACAATGTCAGAGAAACAGTCTGAGCCAACGGTTGAGCGCATGGATATTTATATCCGATTAAATGAAGATCCCGATAAAGACTACTGTCTCAGTGTAAAGAAGGATATCCAGGTCAAGGACTTGACCCAACTTTTCACCAAGATCCCCGTTATCCTAAGCCCCAATTACTTCCACTCAACGGTTCCTCGTGGATTCAAAGTAAGTGCTCATCCTGGCCACCTCACTCAAGAAGGAGCTCTCTTGTTTGATTGGAACGCGGACTATGAAGAGTATTTGGTGGCAGTAGACCAGCTCGCCACCGTCGACGAAGCGCTTGTGCCCGGATGCCTCGTCATCCCCGTGTGGGAATTCAAGCCTCTGCGCTATTACGGTATTTTGTTCCCGCTGCTGTTTTGGTGGTACTTGGATTGGCCCGATTTCCTCAGCTTCACCCCTGGTCACCAGCCCAGTGTCTTGCTCGGCAACTTCTTGGCCAAGTACAGTGAAACTATCCGCGACGAAGTCATGAATGCTGATGCATTCGAAGGTAGACACTGGGACTGGCTCTTCTTTATCTTGCACACCATCAAGGTCGCCCTCATTTGGCTCGTGTTTAGAGTTGGTATCGTCAATGTCCGTACCCTCAACCCGTTCAAGCGCAATGTAGGCCCCAAGCCTGAAGATCTCACTGCAGACTTGCTCATGGACCTGGGCTGGACTTCGGTGCGTCGTATGCAGCCCGATGACTGGGATCAAAAGCACCGCGACCACGTTATTTCCAAATTTGATGGTGCCATCGTCAAGGCTTATGCCTCTGGTGCCCTAAAAATCAAGTCATCTGTGCCCCTTAGAGAAGGTGAAGGATGGTCTATTCTCAAGAAAAAGAACGGCTTCAAGAACGCCAAGGTCGGTAAAGATTTCCTCGACGAGAATGGAAAATTCATTGTCTCCAAGGAATACCTCATTGCTGTTTCTCGTGAAGCCCAAAGATTGATGAAAGAGGCAGTCGAGAAATCCAGAGACAACAATGACGATGTATTCCCCTTGGAGCAGGCCGCTAAGGATATTCGTCAGTTTGGGTTCATGGATGGACCCAAGGCCCTCAAGGAAATGTATCTCAAGGTTGAGGCCGAGATCAACCCTAAAAACAACCCACAAAAATAGTTATTTTCTCTAATGTATTCTATCAGTTAACTTTCTATTTGGTATCGGGATGGTCCATTGATGGTTCATGATAGCCTGCGGTAGCTACTTGGCATGTACAACTAGCAGCATGGCGTGCGCACAGTGTACGTTTATTGCGAAATAGCCAACCAAGAAATATAAGCAGCGTTTCAATACTGAATATTTGGGCGCCGTTGATCCATACTAACTCGGCTAGTGCCTTCATATTGTATGCTGGTGGGCTATTGAAAAAGTCATTATAAATATAGTACATGTCTAGTCTGGCTGGTTCAGCAGTAGTAAAGCAGTGAGAGTTTCAGCTTAGTTTAGGAGTAGGCTCATTAGATCCCAAGACATCGTCATTATCTCTTTGAAGCAATGCCATCAAGTCCAGAGACTGGGAGGTTTCGCTAGTAACCAAAAAAGAGCTCAGATCCATAATTGAAGATTCACGAAGACCTGCATAAAGCTTGCTTGATGCGCTCCGCTTGTGGTTGAGACTGGGCTGGCCGTTCCCCTGCGAGTTTCTATCGGGGGTAGGAGGATCCTGGATCGACGACCGACTGCGGCCATGGACCATACCAGCCAGCCAACCATACTCTTGAGAAACAACTCTTGAGCTGTCGCGAGAGCTCCGGCCACCAGAGCGAATTGTGGAAGCAGTAGAATGATTGGAGGTATCGGACCATGCGCTTGCTTCGCTTGCTGACCTTGAATGGATAGCAGGATAGTGATCGCCTGCGTGGCTGTTATAGATCTCAGACTCCTGCTCATCAAGAAAGCCGCCAATCTGGAACTCACTCGACTCTGTGTTTTTAGAACTCGACCGACTGTGTGTTTGGATGCTAAACTCAGCATCAGAAATGGAGGTGGACAACGATTGCGCATCCTTATGGTCCAATTGCTGGAACCACTCATCAACATCACGCTGCTCGGCATCGTCTTCGCTAACCGATTCCCAGTCGTTGTTGTATTGCTGAAAGTCAGATACGGTATCGCCACCATAATGATAAATAATTGCCGTCTCATCGGCACCAGAAGCCATTGATTGAACTGAACCACGCATACCGGCAATGCCGCCACTACCTCCAGCACTGCTCGCCAATCCATAGGAAGCGATGCTGGGTCGTTTCGCCAAGTCTCGGTACGAATTCTCGCGGTTTCTTTCGCTTTCAAAGGGTTCCTTCTTCTTTAGACGAGATGGGCCATCACCTGGTGTGCGGGTAGCTCTGGTGCGAGGAACGTTGATCTCACCGGAATAGTTAACCGATTCAGTATCAGTGATTGTTGGATGCTGCTCCTCAACAACAGGCGATAGCATAGATTGTCTCAAGTCCCTTGAAGTGTTTGGATGACGACGGTGTCCCTTGACAGCAGCCTGCTGACCCGGGTTCTTGGCCCATGATACCAACTTGTGAGAGGTCTGCAGGTTGGATCCTACGATTGAGGGCAAGGCTTCATGGTTTTGAGAGGAAAGATAAAGAGTCATCAGATAAGAGATCTCTGTAATAATATAGTAGCGATAATTTGACCAGGGGACACGCTGTTTAGTAGTGTAATTGAACTTTGAGAGCACCTTGACGGTTACCGATTCTTGACCATATTTGACAGAGATCGCGCCAAAAAGGCCGTATTCTTCAAGCATCGCATTGTCAATATCCTGGTTCATAAAAACACAGACCGGGAACCTCGTTTTCTCGAGCAAATAGTGGCTTAGTTCGTGGACAGTTGCATAGATTGACACGTCGGGCTCCTCGTCGCAAGTAAACTTAAAGATGTGAAGGTCCTGAAGTTTTGTAGCAATCTTGGTTTTGGTGAGGATATCCGCCAATCTATCAGCGCTCTGGTCTGGCTGTGTGAGACGATAAGTTTTGCAGAAAAGGTTCTTGTCGCTAATGTTATCGCGGCCAATTCTAAAAGGTTGAGGCTGTGATGTTATTTGGATGAAGCGGTCATTATTGTAAGATGTGAATATCAGATTTGAGATTGACTGCCAGGCAATGACCTTGAGCTGTGGCAGGTTGTGATCGAGTGGTACTTGGTTGAGGAGGGAGTGCATGAGCATATCACCAATATAAGGGATACGCAGCCCCGAGATTGAGGTCATGGGGATCGGACGCTGTGGTTGCAGTATAATAAGGATGTCGGTAAACAATACCATGATATGATAGAGCTGTTGTTTTGCTTTGTTTTCTTCCAAGACATCGCTACCATCAAAAATTGCCACAACGCGACGGTTGTGCATCCATCCATACTCGAGCTCTGTAGGCCAGCCCGTAGTCAACTCGCTCAATAGTTTGCCGCTGGGGGTAAGTGTTCTCCGCTCGTATTGTTCTGGTTGAACAGTTGCGCGGCCAAATGAATCGACAGTCGCCACTGCTACTTCGTGCAGCTCTTCCACCAATTCTAGCTGTGATTCGGGCCACGTTTTACAGGTGGCAAGACGATCGAGCAAGAGCTTGAGCTTTGTGAGATTAAGGCTTGATCGTACCACTGTATCAATTTTTTGAGGGCCGTACTCCTCCATGCGGCGCTGAAATTCGGGTATATTGATATTTTTCAGACGGCTAAACTCCTGAGTAGCTGCTTCATGGCGCATAAGGGCACGGTAAAAGTACGGCAGAGTGATACCGCACGCACGCAGCACCTCAAACGATCCATACGGCAAAGCGTCCTGCAATGCCACGTAAAACAAGTTATTTATACGCAAGACTTCATCAAATGTGGGAGGGAAGATGGAGTTAAGGCGGCTCAGGGTTAGCTCGGGGATTTCATTGCGCAGCACAGAGATACGAAGCGGGACGAGGAAGTTTTGGTGGAAGTCGATTAAGTCCGCTCTTGAATGGCTTTGAATCATGTACAGCTCTTCGCAGATGGACTGTGCTTCTGCGGGGTCATCCTCGAGGGTATAGGTGCTGTCGCGAGGTGGCGAGTAGAGCTGCTCGGCCGGCTCTGGCGAGTACTCAGAGAGAGGGTTGAATAATTGCTCAAGCTGCGATCCCAAACTGTAGACAAGCTCGTTGTCCTGGTCAATTGTCTCGTCGGAGTCTTTGTATACCACGTCCACGACCGTAGTGTGCAGGGTCTTGGGGCACAAGACGCCGGATTCCATGACGCGGTGGCCTAATTCGCGTGGCAGCTTGCCATAAACAAGCTTGAAGCTTGACCCTAGCGTACCAGCAGCCGTCTCATCATAGAGGTACTCGCTGTCTTTGAAGTTGCGTCCTTGTTGTTGCACCAGGTACTTGAGGAGGGGCCGATCCATAGTACTGAACGTCCTGAGGCAGGCAATGGCAAGAGCTCTACGTACGGGCGAGTTGTAATGACTTGGAGCCAGAGCCCTGCACGCATCAAAGAACTTGGAGGACGCGTCCAAGGTCATGTCAACGTACCCCGAGGTACCGTGGTTACCCAAAAGGATGACACTGAGCTTTGAGGGCCGAGTCGAGTAGACTATTGCAAACAGTTCGCCCAGAATGGTGTCTCTTGCTGTTAAATAAACCGCATCAGGCGCAAGATCAGGCCCAAACGCGGTAGCATACGGCGCGTTTGAGTCGACACTGATCATGACAAACCGCTGTCAAGGGGAAGATGCTTTAAACGCTCATTATGATTGACATTGGCTTGGCAGGTGAAACAAAGGTCGAAAATATGGGAGAATTTAGCATAATTATCGGCTCTAAAGACTGCAAATATATACATAGAACGTGGTCCAACAAAAAATGTGGAAACGGTGCAATTTATACAATTGATATATGAGGCACTTTTTACACGTTTACTACTCTATTATCTCCTCTTTTTGTTCATCAAAATCATTCTGGGCCTGATTGTCAACCCTAGTGCTGGCTCCACTGAATAGTGTTGAGATCAATACCCTCCTGAACCATCTCCCACAAGGGGCTGAGGTTTCTGAGGTGGTCGACCTTGGATGCGACAGTATCGATAACGAAATCAATCTCTTTGTCAGTGGTAAATCTACCAATACCGAAACGGATAGACGAGTGGGCCAAAGCATCATCAGCACCCAAAGCATGCAAAACATACGAGGGCTCCAACGATGCAGATGTGCAGGCACTACCACTACTCAAAGCAATATCCTTGAGGGCCATAAGCAGAGACTCACCCTCAATATAGGCAAACGAGATGTTAACGCAACCGGGGTAGCTGCTAGTGGGCTCACCGTTCAAGACAGTCTCGGGGATTGAGAGCAACGCGTTCTTGAGCTTGTTGGAGAGTCTGGTAACGTGCTGCATATCGTATTCCATCTCTGCCTTGGCGATACGAGCGGCCTCACCAAACCCACAGGCCAAAGGAGCCGGCACGGTACCACTACGCAAACCACGCTCTTGGCCACCACCAGTCATGATGGGATCGAGACGAACACGAGGTCTGCGGCGGACAAAGCAGGCACCAACACCCTTGGGCCCGTAAATCTTGTGACCAGACAAAGACATGAGGTCGATCTTGGACTTGTTGACATCAATGGGAACTTTGCCAAATGCCTGGGCGGCATCAGTGTGGAAGAAGACCTTGTGTTTACGGCAAATGGCGCCAATCTCGTCAACGGGCTGGATAACACCAATCTCGTTGTTGACGTACATGACAGAAACAAGCGCGGTATCGGGGCGAATTGCGGCCTCAAGCTGCTCCAAATTAACCAAGCCGTTGGTCTGGACCGGCAGATAAGTGATTTCAAACCCTTCGTTTTCGAGGTGGCGGCAAGTATCCAAAACACACTTGTGCTCTGTCTGGGTGGTGATGATGTGTTTCTTGCTCTTCTTGTAAAAGCGAGCAACACCCTTGACGACCATGTTGTTTGATTCGGTTGCACCGCTGGTGAAAACAATTTCCTTGGGGTCAGCGCCAATCAACGAGGCAATATGTTCACGGGCAGTTTCCACCGCCTCGTCGGTCTCCCATCCGTATTGGTGTGTGCGGGAGTGGGGGTTTCCGTACTGGCCCGTCATGAACGGCAACATAAAGTCCAAGACACGGGGGTCAGTGGGCGTGGTAGCCTGGACATCGAGATAGATAGGACGTCCACTGGCGCCCCCTCCGGACGTCATTGTGCTGAGGTTTTCCGGAATCACTTTTTTGTGTTTGCTGGCGAGATTTGAGAGAACAGAGGCAACGTGGCTGCTCTTGGAATGCTCAGCTAGCGAGCTATAAGCTCTACGCCTAATGAGATTCAGCATTTTGACAGGAGGGTTGTGTAAGCGGGGTGAGGGGGCTGTTTGACTGGTATCAATGGTCCACCGGAACGGCCGGTAGCGGCAAAACGCGATAAATAACTAATACTCGTAAAGCCTTTTCTAACTGGCGAGGTACTGAACATCGATTCTCTAGTATAGAAATTTTTAATTAAAATAAATTGTGGCACGGACTTGAAGAGCTGAGCCGGGGGACGCGACAGGCCGGTAACCAGCTACTGCAGCATCCAGGCTACTTTATGGATCATACTCCATTGTCATACCAAAATTTCACTCGTTTGGGGCCCAAACTATTCCCTGGCCATGATCTTTATCAATGGTGAAATTTCAGCCTCAAAATCCGCCTCAAATCAGCATCCACTAGAAATGCAAGACACCCCACTCTTCCAGAGTCTAGTGGCCGGTGGTATGGCTGGTACCTGTACCGACTTGTTTTTCTTCCCTATTGATACGCTAAAAACTCGTTTACAGGCTAAAGGTGGATTTTTCCGTAATGGCGGTTGGAGAGGTGTGTACTCAGGGGTGGGCTCTGCCATCGTTGCGTCGGCGCCAGGTGCCTCTTTATTTTTTATTTGTTATGATCAGGGAAAACAACTGCTCCCCAACTACATTGATTCGCCTGCACTCGTCCATATGACTAGTGCATCTATAGGTGAAGTAGCAGCATGCAGCGCTCGTGTGCCGAGCGAAGTAGTCAAACAGCGGGTTCAAACCGGTCAGTATAAGTCTAGTTGGCAAGCTCTTAGATCGATTCTCGTCAACCCAGGCCCAGAAGGTCGATTCTTGGGATTGTATCGAGGATACTGGACGACTATCATGCGGGAGATCCCGTTTACTGCGATTCAATTCCCTTTGTACGAAGCATTCAAGCGCAAATGGGCTAGCTATAGTGGTGTCGAGACGTTGTCTGCTCCAAAGGGCGCTCTTTGCGGGTCAATTGCTGGTGGCATCGCGGCAGCTCTCACTACCCCACTGGACGTGATTAAAACACGGCTCATGACCGAGACTAGCCGCCAAAGTGTTCCCAAAATTGTTAAAGAATTGGCAAAGGATGGACCAAAGGCATTTTTCGCTGGAGTAGTACCTAGAACTATGTGGATCAGTTTGGGAGGAGCAGTATTTTTGGGAACATATGAAGTCACTAGCTCATTATTGCGATAGAGGGTTAACGCAAACCAACAAATTAGGTATATAGATAATGATTTACGCACCAACGGTGGGCACCACGGTGGGCACCACGGTAAGCTATTGCTGCAGCATCTGTACCTTCTTTATAATGGCACCTCGTTTATTGGGATCTGATGTGTTTACTACCTTGGCAAACGATTTGATGTAGGCTTCTGCACTTCGTTTCTCATTGACGTCGCAGAGATCAGCATAAAACGGCAACAGGTCGTTCAAAGCCCAATCCATCTTGAACTTGAGGAAATGTTCAAGACGTTTGCGAGGGTCTTTATCCAGAGTATCGCGGTCAATATACTCGATTCGTGCACCCAGATCGACATAGTGACCCGCCAGCATGTCCAGTGAAAGGGTTTGACCGAGCAAATCACGTTTCCATCTACTAAGGAAAGCTTCGCGCGTGCATGTTTGCATCTCCTTGAGCAGCTGTAAGCCAATAAATTGGGCCAATTTGTCTCCAGGCCAAAACTGGCCGTGTACTGCACGGTAGAGAGACTCAGGATAGGACTTGCTAGTGTGGTCGTAGGCCATGTCGAACTTCTCCGAGTTACACTCAAAAATTGCCGAATTAAGCTCTGTGGCGATTTTATACAGCAGTTTATACTCCAAAACGCAAGCGTTTCCGTCCACTTCCACGCCGCCCTTTTGAGACCACAACTCCAAGAACTCCGCATGCGAACAAAAGCTCCGTTTCTCAATGCTCTCGAGCGATTCATGTGCACTCAGGCCATTCTCCATCGAGTATACGGGCACTGACTGCCAATCAACAAACCCTGGACATAAATCTGCCACTAGATTTGACTTCACAGCAGTGCCCAGGCAAAATGCATCAGCATCTGTTTTATCATCCTGTAATAAGCAAACTGTGGGGTTACAGCTTGATCCAGACACTCGGTATGTTTTTGAGGTTGTGCAGATGTACGATTCCGTTTCTGAAGCCTTGAATTGCAGTTGACCAGCTTTCAATGCTGTTAATAGTTCAGGAGATAATTTCAGAGCTACTAAATCATTAAGTTTAGGGTTACCGTTGGATTCTGCGTACAGTGCGCACTCTGTTGAGCTCATTTTCTGTGTACCTCCTCGCTTATTCGGCACACAATTGTTCCATTCGGCCAAAAAAAACCCCCTTTTACGTAAAGCACCTCGCTTCTCACTTTTTAAGCGGGATTTGTTGGGAAGAATGTAGTTGCTGCTGTAAGGATGATCCACTTGAGCACCTATAATCCCCAATGGGATACCCCAAGGATGAAACGGCGACACTTGCTCTATGCTTGAAACAAGGTTCACAACAATACAAACAGCTAGGGATTGTGAGAGCGTTTATATATCAACTGTAGTAGGGAATTTTGTTCTTTGCAGATAAGAGGTCGTTATCACACAACATTTATTACATAAAGCAGTAGTCCAAGGACAATCCGAAAGGGGCTCAGTAGGGCATATAGACCCACAAACACATTTACAAAGTTTGTACCGCTCTCAAAGCACACGCAAACGCTGAATCAAGGGTTTGTGATTTCACATTTACGTTAGAGCGCATATAATACTATATATACACACTTTTTTTCCACTCTTGGTTTTACGCCATTCACCCAAAGAGTAATAATTCACCCCACTTTCCTTGCAGATTCGTATGATTCCCCCCACGCAAGGGCAAGGGTCTAGAACCTCGCTTAATTTAAGAATACAGGTGTATTATTTGACCGTGCACTGCTTGAATGCAAACTAATTCTAAACCTAGATTGTATTATAATTATCTCAAATAAATCATGCCAAGCCCAACGCTTGCCATTGAACTGCAATTTTGAGTACTTTTTCGAATGAGCGACTTGTCACCCGCGTTGTTTTACATGCGTCCGCAATAACCTCCTTTGAGTGCTTGACGCACCCTAAATTACTCCCAAACAATTTTGCGGCTATTTAACTATCGCACCAGGTAGCTTTCGCGCTTTTTAAAAAGACAACCCGAAAACGAGAATATTGTTGGGTTTGAATGACAAGTGAAAAGCCTGAATATAAACGAGGGTACCGGGCGTGCTACGCCTGTAGGAAGCGAAAAGTAAAGTGTATTTTCGCCGAAAACAGCCCGCTGAATACGCCCTGCGAAAGATGCAAGCGTGAATTAAAGGAGTGTGTAATTCCGTCAAGCACAAACCGGGGCGGCATTGCGAACGTGCTCGCGGGCCGAGCCAAAAAGCGGGCACGTGAAGAGTCCAAGTTGAAGGTCAAGACTGAACCCCCAAAGCAGTTAACACAGGAGCAAGCAACACAACCACAGCCTCCACAGCCCTTGCAGCTCTCTCAACAACCTTCTCAGCCATGTTACCCCCATCAAAACATCATCAGCCATCAAGGTCAACATCCGCTGATCCCCGGAGCTGTTGCTACACAAATACGTACAGTGGATTCACCAATTTCCACTCCACCTATATTACCACCAGGCTTGGACCCACCCGAAAACGTCGATTCATCATTGCTTGATTCTCAAGATTCTACGTCCATGTCAAAGGCAGCAGACCACCTGGGCATGCTGGCACGATTCTCGATTGGTGTGGATAACAAGGGGGACAGCAGCTCCCTGGCGCCGGAAACAATGAACTTGAGGCCATTCCCCCCACAGATCCCGCTCTCCCAGTGCAAAGTAGTGCTAAACGGAATGCTCACAGAGGCCGAGTTGATGACCCTGCACCATTTCTATGTCACTAAGCTGAACCCGTTCTTCCAGTATCTCCCCGAGCCACTATTAGACCTCAATGTGATCTCGGGAATGCATTTATTCACCTCGGTGGTGTGCTCTGTTTCCCTGCTATATTTTACCCCTAGCTCAGACCTTGGGATACAAGTATCACCGGAACAGAGACATATCGAGAACGGTCTTATGAGCAAGAAGAACGTACTGTCCGCCGACTTGTGGAAACTGGTCAAGTCATATCTAAACTACGATCTGATTACTCTAGAGCTGCCAGATGGGCCACTGGGCACGGTCATGGCTGTGCTGCTAATTATCAATTGGTCGCTAAACTCTCAAGACAACAAGGCTCCAGATGGCTCAGCAGGAGAGCGTGCATACCATTCAGCAAGAAGAAGTGACCGGCTGGCTTGGGTTACCCTAGGGCTCGTTGTTACTTTGATTGAATCAATTGGCTTGAGAAACTTGCACCTCAAGGCTTATATGGCCTTCAAGCTGATGGATATTGGTGCCTCTAGCCGACTCAACCGTCCATCTATCTCCTCTGCATGTGTCAGTCGTGCGTGCCCCGAGAACATGAGTGAGCAAGACGAAGCAAAGCTTGAGCTGCTACGCATCACTGAGCTGGCTTCACGGATTTTGTATCTTCCGCACAGTAACTCGCGCAGGTCTCCTGACCAGAACGTTTACCTTTTGAGTGCCATGAAGCCACATATTGAGCTGTGGACCCTCAAGTACCAGAAATTCCTGGCCAACCAAAATTGTGATGATGCTTCTGGCTCGCATGAAGTCAGCTTTTTGTTTCATCATTTAAGAATATTCGTTTATCGTCTCGCGCTGCCCGCAAAGAAAAACACGCACTACGAACAACTGGACACCTATCACTCATCCGAGATGTTTCTTTTTTCGGCTATTGAATCAGCAAAAGAACTCATGAGCCTCGTAGAGAATTTAAACCTGGAGAAACAGACTAGATTTTTGCCTCCTCCATGGGTTTCGCGACTGTTGCATGCCACTACGTTTCTTATAAGGGCAATAATATTCTGTCCTACTTCGTTCCACGGAGATGCAGATATTTGCGAGACTTTAGATCGTATTAGCTCGATCTCACAGCTGTTGATGGAGGTAGGACCTTCACTCTTCAATGTCGCTCCTCATTATGCATCAGTGCTCCTATCAGTTGCTGCTAGTCTAAAAGCGTCTCATTCTACTGGTATGAGTACTGGCGAGTCCACACCGCGCCAAAAGTCTTCTCCTGTTCAGTTTGATGGGGGCCAGAATGCCCGCATGAGTCCATCATCATCTTCACTTCAGCCTCCATCTCAACTTACTACACGCTCGAGCCCTAGTGAGCGTGCTTACGGCTATAATAATCCTGGTTTATACTATGGAAGTTTTGATACCCCTCCAGTTCTATCGGGCTTGGGGAATATTAGTCTGGCAGATATGGTGGATGAAGCGGCTTTTGGGTGTATCTTGTATCCGCCGTACTGACGGAAGCAACAAAATGTAACATTAAATGAATGAAACGAGTTTTTTTTTCTATTTATAATTTTAGCTATTTTATTTGTGTCTCAACGTATATTGTATCCAACTGTGCTCTAAATGCTAATGCTTAATTCACGTCTGCTCTACATGACTTTACACTTTTCTTCGCGGTACGCCCTGGCGTACTCTTTGTCCCTGTGCCTTCTAGAGAATAAACTGCTTTTACCGCGTTTCTTTTTCTCCTCTGGATGAGCATTGGTGGCAGTGGCGCTTGAAGCTATTACAGCGGAGCCCTGGCCACCTGGCTGAATTGGGTCCGGCTGAGTGATATTCAAAGCAGGAACATTGTTGACAGAGCTTCCTCCAGAGCCACTCAACATCCTAGGGGAAACTGGGGCACTGACGCTGGGGGATATTATGGGACTGAGTTGCATGGCATCACCCAAGTATGAACTGCGGTCTCTTGGGGTGAACAATGGGGCTTCATCGAGGGAAACCATACGATAAAATAATAAATAAGGCATGTTATTATCCATTGCAGATGCAAAGTCAACAATTTGGACTTTTTCTCCTTCAGGATTTTGATCATCAAACAATAACCACCGTTCTTGCAGGTCCTCATCCATACTCGCGGATGAGTTCGCTGATTGTTGCGAATTGCGATCACGCTTTGACTTTCTTCGCCACAACCCCTTTTGAGAGTTAGCAGATGTAGATAGCGTGCTGGTGCTAGGAGGGATAAACTCTTCTCTAACCATCGAGGTGTAGTGCCCCGAATGGTTTGTAGCGCCCCTGTGAAAAACAACCGACTCTAATACCAGCTTAAAATTGCCAAATGCCTGGTTCATACCAGTGTCATCGGCAACAAAGGACGGCAAGGCAATAGTGTGAGGGATGATGACTCTGCGATTATTGAGAACAGGCTCTCCCTTATCGTCTACTCCGAACCGTTTCAAGCACATTGCCAGAACAGGCCGTGTTTTCTCAAAGTGTGAAGCCACCTGCTGGGCTTCGAGATTCTTGAGTTTTTCAGAGTTTTGCGGGACAGCATAAAAGGGCATGAGCTGCAAAAACATCCATGCGGGGAATGTAATCTCATTGTTGTTTGTCCAGAGCTGGTTTTTCTTATCGATAACTTCAGTGGTATCGCCAAACAATTGAGTGTATGTTGGCAACAGGGTTTCTGCCGCTGAGCTACGACGAGCATGGGACGGTGTATGGGCGGTTGAATGTATTGCGGTGGAGATAGTCGCTGGAGACTCTGATGGAGCCAAACACTCCTCAACCTCAGTATGCCTCCTCGATAACGGCTGGGTTACTTGGGAAACAATTGAATAAGAACGACGTCGTGGCTTTGAAGACAGTTCTGGCGATGAAGGAGGGCCCGTGTTGGAAAAGTGATGTGACCCAGATGCCAATGAAGAGATGGTAGGGCGCCGTTCACGGTCTACTGCTTTATTGCAAGGTCGCGACACGCTAATCTCATCGTTGAAATATAGCTCCAGGCATTCTTCCAGCAGTATGGGTTCCTCACCACCGGGAATTGGAAGAAACAACAGCTGCTCGGTCACCGTTTTGTGGTCGTCCTCAGCCACCTCACGGCCAGCATGAGCGATATCGACTCGAAGACTCAGGAGTGGCATATGGAGACTATCAGTCAAAAATGAGAAAAACTCCCCCGCGTCTTGTTGTTGGTTGGGCGGTCCCTGGGCAGAGTTGTGACACCAGCCCAGATTGTAGCAGCATGCCAGCAACGCTCTGAAGATATCTTTAGTGATGAGCTCGCCGTTTCGTAGCATATTAACGAATAATCGGAGCCAAGTCGCGAGTGCATCAGTGTCCGGGTCGTCAAAAATCTGGTACAGCAGGGGCTCAAAGTTCTCCAATCTGCTAAACATTGCGGTGAGTGTAGAGGAGATATAGCACGAGACGCCTCCAAAATTCTCTGTTCCACTCATTTCCACGTTCTTGGAGGACTTGAGGGCCCGCGACAGTGAAAACAGGCTAAACGTCTGCTGCAACATGCTCGAGGACCCCGAGTGGGCTCTTTTCTCGCCGCCAATTGACACCACATTACCATTACATGCTTCAAAATAGTATTGGAGAAATTCGAGCGCGCGCGAGCTATCATCTGCAGCCCAGTCAGTGGAGAGCGCAGCTTCGACTTCGGAACGGTCGATGCCTGGCCAGTTGGCGGCCGCTTTCTCAAAAGTAGCATCCACGATACTTGAACTGACTTCACAAGGTTGTCGAGGCTCGAAATATCCCGCTGGAAGATCCGGGATATGGAACTTTGGCCTATCAACCATCGTCTATCAGGTGCAAGTGATTACGTGTGTTTGGGATAGTCTACCAAAGGGTTCAGAGTGTACATAGGCATATCCAGAGCGGCTCAATTGCGAAATCGAGAAATTAGTTTGATTTACAACTAGTTTGGGGGTTAATATCCGAGAAAATTAGTTTGCCACTCGGCTGTTGAGTGCTTTTTTTTTCTCCACTCCTCAAGCACGATTATTAAAGAGCGGCCCTTTGAAGCAACCAGTTGCGAGGGCGACAATGCAAGGGCGTCTCCAGGTCTCTGTATTTACTAAGAATATAGCACCAAGGGGGTGAAATAGTTTAAATTTAATAGTCAAGGAGCTACTTGGATTTCTCTACTGCCGGCCCCTGAGGCCCTGCTGATTCAATTTCATCCACTCGTTCACTCAACCAGCGAGCAAACTTGTCGCCCCGGGGACCCCTGATTGCTTCATCTACGTCGGGTCGTACTCGGCCCCTTGCAGCGTATGGTCTCCAATAAGTACCGTTATCTTGTGGAGTAATAGAGTCACTCAGTAGAGTCGCAACTTCGGCATAGGCACCATAAACGGTGGGGGCACAGAGTGCTGCCATGTTACGGTTACGGTCGGGACGATAACGACGAATCTCGCTCTCCACGGTTCCTGGGTGAGCCGCAATACTGAGGACCCCAGAATCGGGGTGCTGCCGCGCCCATATATACGCTTGGTAGATGTTCATTGCCTTTGTCTGGCCATAGATACCAAACCCTAATTGGCCATTGATTGCCTCTGAATTGATGTTATCCCATTCAATACCTCCACACTGAGGAGCATAATAGTGGGCAGCACTAGCAACCCAAACGATCCTCACCGAGCCTGGCTTGCTTGCCTGCTGCTTGGCTGCCCTAAGTACCAAGGGGTCCAAGTACTTTTGCAGGATCCAGGGGCCCAGTACATTGACAGTGATAACGTCCAAAAATCCGCACGCAAAGAAAGATCCGCGGTAGTTCATTCCTGCATTGTGTACTACACCATCGATCTGGGTTTCTTGCTCAAGCAATGGCTTGACGTCGTTGGCAATGGTTGCCGGGTCTTCCATCTTGATTTGGAGGTACTTGACGTCTCCTACAGCGCTCAGCTCGCTCTGTGCGCTCTTGAGCTTCTCAAGCGTCCGGCCAATGATCCAGACTCGAGCACCGGCCAGCAAAAGCAGCCGTGCGGTCTCCTTGCCTATACCAGCGCTGGCACCAGTAACCACATAGACTTTGCCCTTGAGATCGGGAAGGTTCTCCTCAGTGATAACTGGTTTGTTGGGGAATATAGCGTCTCTTGATAGCTCCTTGTAGTCTTTGAATTTATTGACGGCCCACATTGTTATGTCACGGATAGCTCTCCGGGGCCCCCCCACTTTTAGAATCAACGACTTGCGGGACCCCACAGTGGACGCCACGACGCCACGTGCCTACTACTATCAATGCATACCATAGTGTAGGAGCGAATCAATTAATTGCTAATATAAATCATTGTACTATCTAATATCGCATATAAGAGTTTAGGCAATAGTGCAGGTGGACAAAAAGTACTGTCCAGGTTCCAAGTGACCGCGAACGAGGCCATTGCCTTCGTGTTTCTTGGGGGTAACGAGAGAGCGAGCGAGTTCAGAGGCAGTAGTAGTGGGAATCATTTGGTGGATAGCTTAGAGGACCCGTCTGTATTTATACCTGGCATTGTGCACTGGTGGTTGTGCTGCATATTCCATGTGGTTGGGAGCCTCAAGCAGTATACGTGCATTTACGGTCTTTGCCTGGGCCCTCTGCGTGAATACCTATACTTGAGAGAGTATATTGTGTAAAATTCATCACTTGAAAGAACAAAACCTCAAGAATTCACTGCCAATAATTGGAACCTCACAAATGCTGGGTCGGCATTGGGCACCTACCAACTAGGCAATCGACTTTATGAGGCTCACTCGGTGGGTCCTCTGAGGTGGTATTTTTAGAACAAGTAGAAGTGTACTTGTAGCTAGTTTGGGCGAGGCGGATTACTCTCGAGAACTCGCCGGTTTGGCTTTACAGGTTCAGCTGTACCACAGTGAAACACTCAGTTCCATGAAACGACTAGTTAGAGTCACTGGAGCTCTATAGCTTATTTCGAGATATCCAGAAACCCCAAATACTAGTTTCAGATCCAACTGAATCAGCTGCTCAAGACGCGCAGCATGATTACAGCCTCTCGGCTATCAACAATACGCTGATCAGAGTTACAAGCGAGATAACATCATGGGGTAGCTCTCGTCCTACTGAGAACTCGATTAGGGGTAGAGCAAACCCATATGTGCGATTACCGCACTCTGTTTGATGCGCTAAAGACGCGTCATAAGGCGCGAATCCAGGGGTACGTTTTGTAACACTATGCCCACAGAGGAGGAATATATTGAACTCGCAGAGGACCTGTTATGGAGTATAGACCTTGATCCTGATGATGAAGAATTGCTTGCTGATCTTGACAGCGACTATGATCTTATCCTCGAGCTTATCATCAACCCATTGCTCTTGGATTTTCACACTGTGTATTTTAGTATCTACCAGCCTGATGAATACGAATACAAGTCTCTCGATCAAGCCCTTAAGATTGCACTCAGAGCGTGGCGTAAAGATCGCTGGTCCCGGCTCGACGATTGAGCTATCAAGATGATGCGCTGCATTGCCTTCTTTCAAACGCGTTAGCTTCTCAGTGTTGATACGTTGATACGCGTTGCAGCCAACAAAGGTACCAATAATCTACTTGGCATGTACTTAGCTTGGTTTGTAGTTGATGGTGTGGGTATAGCTCTGGAGTACTAACCGGTTTCGCAACTCAGACTCACTACATTTAGGTACAGAATACCACAATGTTGATTGTAAAAAGAGACTACATTGAACTATATACGTCTAGCGCTATGTACTACGTTCTCGAAAAAGGACACTGCCTTGCTGGCGCGTGCATTGATTTCCAGGATCAACTTCACTGGCCAGTGTCCAAGTATATACAATATTGATGAAGCTGATATAAATGCCTCATTTTAATTAGCCACTGAAGTCGACTCCGTTACTTATAGAGCCTTGGATAGATACTCAATATAAAGCGAAATCCACACAGAAACTGGCTAAAAGTAGATTGAATTACACTTCCAAATCAAAGAGGCATTCATGAACCGGCATAAACACCTATTCAGCCTTCGCAGTCCGCTTGTCCAACAAAAATATCAGCGCTAGATCAATCAAAAAGAAATTGACGTACAGTACCTTCCGTTCTCGCATCGTCTCCGACTGCAATACTGAATAAGGCTCTATCGGGCTTAAATATGGCTGATCGGACGGGAAGCCTTGCTTTGCCGATGATATGACCGTACGCGATAGTTTACTCGAGATTTGGTAGAGACGCATGCGTGTAAAAATTTCAGCGGCGGATTTAGGGGTATGAAATAGATAAGCATAGGGTATTTTGCGCATATTCGCTTCAAAACCATGGTTTTACGATTGAAAAGTTTTCACTGTTTGCAGAAATCCCCCCAGAAACAGTTTCCAGGACAGGCTATTTTTACTGCTCGCTATTAGCCGGGAAACCAGATATCAATTGCGTCAATACAGGTTTAAACTCTTTCTTGATGGTACTATAGTGATATTGAATGTATCTAGTCAACCAACCTTTGGACTGATATACCTATAAGGGTAGGCTGTTACACTGACAACAGCAATTGAAAATATCGAGGCAGCAAAGTATAGGTGAATGCTTCATTACGTTTAGCATTAATTCAAGATACTTGTGGAGAGATACCAACAGTCCTGCGCGGGGCCAACCCAGTAGTATGCTTGTCAATCCCGAGTAAGAGGCTTTGGGTCATTCCTCGTGCTTGTGTTTGTGGTTGAAGCAAATCAAGCAGCCCTGTGTGTGGTTTCAGCATTGCGTCTGCGACTAGTGTCGAACTCGCGGCCCAGTAACTGACTAGAGAATCGCAAACTCCTAAATCGGAATGCGTCCTTGGAGGACCCGTTATTGAGCCCGATATGTTGATGTCCGAGACCGAGTTTAACCGCATGCATACGGTCCCTAAACTGTTTTTTTCTATAACCAGTGAATGAGGTAGCAGCCAGCACACAGCGAACTACCCACTCGAGTGGTATAGTCACTTGAGTAATTTCGATATCAACCAATTGATATACTTTTAACTATAATACTGTACTCTAGTAGAGATTTATTGGGGCGGGCTCTCTAGAGAGATCATAAAGGGGAACAAGATAACAAAACAACAGCGATTCAATAATTATGCTCTACAAAACGGCTAGATAATCTAAATACTACAATAATGATTCAACTGGACATTGAATAGCAAACATGAACTTCTCTTCTATCAGTAAAATCCTGGTCGCGACGTGTCAACCCCATTCATATAGCCCCGCTGCAGACAGAAACTAAAGAATAGATTTTACTCGCTGGTCCCTGCTATCGGCTCCCGTCGGAGCGTCAAGCACAAGCCAGCAGTCTTTCCAGGGGCGGCCCCCCGAAGTCGTAACCTATGGTATTAGGCACTCACGAATCCATGGGCTCCGCTGGTACGGAGTGGTTCCCACTTCAGTCGCGTGATCCCGTAACAAGCTCAGTCTGGGTCAGTACCAGGACCGTCCGACCAGGAGATGTTATCGTTCACACTTTACATACCCTCCGCGAGGAGGTATATGATGGCTAGCAAAGCCGCCATGCTCTCAAAATAGAGGCACCATCGCATGATCGCAATGTCGTCGTAGTAGAGAAGTTCAGTTTATCGTTCGTAGTCCAGTATCAGCACTATCGGTATGTGGATATACGTCCATAATGGAGTGCAAAGAGAACTCTGGTAATTGGTGTACCAGAGCTTATTGAAGTCGCCATTGGATTGGCAGGGGAGCTTGAGTGCAAGCAGAGGTTTTAGCAGTAGGGTGCTAGCCAATGTGGTAGCGGCACAAGGGAGGTGCCAGGGGGAATCCTGGACGCTAAGAGCTGCAACTTAGAGGAAATGAAACCAATGTCGCTGCTAAAGTTGGTCCAGGGATCACATAGAGTTAATGCCAATATAGTATCCAGTCCGCGCGACTGCCATGGACCAAACAGCTTCAAATAAGGTGCAAGTGCAACCATGAACACTGAAGGCAAGAAAAAGGAGCGGCGCGGCGCTATTCAATGAAAGCTAATCATCAGGAGGGGTTTCTAATAGAGCGACCGGGGTGGTACTCTAAACACCTCTGTAAGGCGGGGCAGAGGGTCTGATATAGCAGTCAAGGGCGAGCTGTGGGGGGAGAGCTCAGTAGCGGAAGAGGTGGGAAGGCATTGAGGATGTTGTTGTGATGAAGAAATATGGAGTGTTTGGCCTTGTTTTATACCTGAGGTGGATGTTCAAGTTACCACTTCAGTCCATGCTCTGGATACCCATCTGGGTAACCATAGAAAGATCTTGGAGATCCTATGGAGATCGTGCTACCATAGTAGCAAACTGCCTCAATTCGGCTAATATGAGTGGGAGAAAAAGAAATCCTACTCTTGCAACTCAGCTCAAGAGGTAGGTAGAGCTAGACTAGGAGAGCCGAGTGAGCTGAGTCGCATTGCAGCCTCGATGGTGCAAAATGAGACATGGATTTATTCAGTAGCAAAACAGACATATTTTCAGTATAGTAATAATAAAATATACGACTCTGGCTCTACAGCTCAGTTTATGGAGGTTCCGAACTTTTTGGTATGCGAGACGGGGAATTGGTTGACGCAGTCTCAATAACTTACTTTTGTATAACCGTTATACCTCTCTTGGCTACAGTGGAGCCACATGTATACTCCAATACAAGCTCACCCTGCCCGAGGCAACCCAGGCAGGATAACAATGTATAGCTGTAAATGATAATCACTAAAGCTACCAGAAAAGAGCATCCACAGAAGTGAGCATTCCAGAGCTCATTCCTGTCTGTGGGAGCCGCCGCCTGTGAACCCAAGTCTGGAGGTTGCTTGTTTGAAAAGCACAACGAGGCTAGAGCTTTGGGTGATTTTTACAACTACTAATTAGGTTAGGAATACTCAAGAGTAAGGAGTTTGACCCAAGGACTGTAGGAACCATGGTCACCTATTGTGAGTTCAGGCCAGGTGGTCCAGACCAGTCGTAACCGCGTGGGCGAATACTTTAGCGTTCCCTGAGATCTGCCTTTGGCTAGTGGAGGACCCATTTTTGGCTCGTGAGGTTTCCTGGCTCGCTTGGCGCCAAGCTTGTCCGGAGGATCATACCGCTCAGTACCTTCTCGCACCGGGTTGTGACGGTTTTCTTAGCATACAAGTGATAAATATTCTACAAAACTACTCGAATTTCAAGTATTTGTCGTTAAAGCTGGGATGCAGGAGAACCTTTCTATCCGCCAGGTAGTTGTTGGTCATGATAAACTCGCTCTTATCACCCTGCTTGGGCATCTGTTTCGCGGCACGCCAGATATAAGCGCTAGTCAATTGGCCCATGATGGGCTGATCGGTGACCTTGACGTTGGATGTATCCAAGTATACCTTTTGAGCACCACGCTTGTCCATTTCATTCAAGAGAGCAGCGATATAGTGGCCAGCGAGGTCAACTTTAAGGGTCCAGCTCTGGTTGATGTACCCAATAATAACGGCAAAATTGGGCAGGTCACTGTTGAGAACACCCTTGTACATGACCGAGCGGCCAATACCATCTAGAGGCTTGCCGTCAATCTGGAAATCAATGCCGCCCAAAAATTTGAGGCTGAGACCAGTAGCGCTAACAATATAATCAGCATCAAGGTGCTTGCCGGATTCCGTGACGATTCCTGTCTCGTCAAACTCGCGAATTTTGTCGGTGACAATCTCGGCCTTGTGAGTTTTGAGGCACTGGAAAAGGTCGTTATCGGGCACAACGCAGAGACGCTGATCCCAAGGGTTGTATGGCGGGTTGAAATGGACCTTGTGGTCAACATCAGAGCCCTTGAGCTGGCCCTTGATTAGGTGCGTAAGGTACCAAGAAGCGAGCTTGGGGAATCTCTGGAAAAGGTGGTACGCGATCCACTGCAGTATGATAAGACGCCAGCGTCCCAGGAAATAAGCCAGCTTGGAGGGAAGAATACGACGCAAGATGTGGGTATAGATCCAATCCACAAGCGGCAGCGAGACGAGCCAGGTGGGGGTACGCTGAAGCATAGTGGGGTGGGCACCGAGCTTGGCGAGGCTGGGGATAAGGGTAACAGCAGTAGCTCCCGAACCAATAACCACAAACTTTTTGCCCTCGTATTTCACGTCTTTGGGCCAAAACTGCGGCTGGATCACTGTTCCCTTGAACCGGGACTCGCCAGGGAAATCAGGCTTGTGGCAGTGCTCATAGTCATAGTAGCCCGTCGAGGCCACGAGGAAGTTGGCAGTGTACTGCACCTGCTCGCCCTTGACCACGGCAGTCACAGTCCACAGGTTGGTCTTGTTGCTGAAATTGGCCCGTTTGACGTGGTGGCCAAACTTGATGTGCGGCTTGATACCAAACTCAACGGCGGTATCGTTTACATATCGCTTGATCTCGCCGCCAGGGCTCAAGACGCGCTTGTCGATCCAGGGACGGTCCGCAAACGAGAACGTCAACATATCGCTATCAGATCTGATACCAGGGTACTGGAAAAGGTCCCATGTACCGCCGAGATCGTCACGGCCCTCGAGGATGGTATATGTCTTGTTTGGGCACTCTTTGGTCAGGTGCAGAGCAATTCCTACACCCGAGATACCTGCTCCAATAATTAAAACATCAGTGTGCGGCATCTTGATCTTTTTCACTCGAGCCTAGGGGGTGACCCTCATGACTTATAACCCCAGAGGTGGGGGGTGCGCGAACTCAAACTACTGCAGATAGTATGCATGGGGGCTAGGGCATATATCTACAAAGTATAGTTGTAAAGTACTTTGGGGGCTCCGGAGCTCGCACCAGATTGGTGGACTCGCTTATTGCTGTATTTTCCCTCTTGTGTACTCGTTCAATCGCTCCCACAAGACTCTCGGCGACGCCGAACCCCGGACAAATTATGCTCCCCGCGTCATGCCACTGGCATACGGGGATGCATACCTCTAGACTAGCTAAAAATTAACGCACGTGAGAGAACGCGACGGGACCGGAGCAAATACGTGCATTTGATGCATACACAATGCCATTGGGTGTGTTGTTTCTGTGACGCGCCTCGAGTCTCGCGATATGTGCGGACCGATAATGGCCCACAAATAATTACCCCACAAAACCTTGTCGTTTTTCATTTCTAAACTATAGATGGTTGACTAGTGTAAAACAGCTCCTCAATCTAGGCTGTTGCTGTTTTGGGGTTGTTTTCATGATATTGCGTCTAGCGCTTGTATGCTTGATATGCAGGTGGCGGCATATGGAGATAACGCGAGAATCGTCGTTGGCCATAAGCAGCTGGAATAAAGGTCAACTATCTGGCCCCACCAAGTGACATTCTCGAGTTTGATCAATCTCTTGGTCATATAAATAAGTAGTCACTGCCTTATACTCTGTGGAGGAGGTTGAGACGGGGTGAGAAATGTGAATCCGTCGCTACATACTAGCTTTATCCTATCATACACCCCGTGCATACTGAGCTACTCATTTAGATATTTTTAATACGGTTAACACAAATCTGCCTAGTCTTTAATCCCACGATCACCCCTTTCAACCTTATCGATAGTCTCCACTGTTACCCGCTGGGTATCCTTGTTGAGCCACCCAAACGCAAGTCCCAGTCCCAGTAGAATACTAGTGCCAGCACCGAAGATCTTGAGACTCTGGATCTTGTGTTCACGCTTTGCCAAGGGGCTACGCATAACCGTGAGGTACCCCACACCAAGCACACCGAGGAAAGTTCCTAAAACAACTTTGGAGAATGTATTTTCGCGTGGGTAGCGGAATTTGTTATCGTGGTCAACGTCAAAGTTGTAATCGCGCTTGGTGATCTCACGCTTCATGGCACCATTAGTATAACCAGCAACACCAATTAGACCGCCAAAGATGATATTGGAGCCAACAATTGCAACTCGCGCACCTGGTGACGCTCTGGCAAACCCGGTCTGGTCCATGTAGTTGCGAATAGTAATTGCAACTGGGGCGGTGATCAAAGATCCCAGGGCGAATCCCTTGACTGCATCTCTGGTGTACTTGTTGGTATCTTTTTCGAGGCCTGCAATTGTCATTGTTCGAAATAAGTTGGGGTGACGTGAGCCTTGACCTTGCTTTATATACCCAGAGCAATCGGAGCAGCCCGTACCCCAAGATTGCTCGGACAATGTGAAACCGGAAAAATGCAATGGTTTAAGCTGTCAACAGTAACTACAAGTATAATGAAAGCTAAATAGTAGATTTGTAGAAATCAAGCGTATACAAAATGGGCACGTGAGCTTGAGGTGGGGGAGACTGCTATGCTAAAATTAAAAAGCAGGATGGGGCATCCAAACTACTTTTCCTCCCTGATATACTCCAAATCACGTTTCCAACTATCCCTATTCATAGCGTGCTTGGCCTCTTCAGTGGCCTTATCCTCCTTGGTGGAATAACGAGCACTTAGCAGCACCGAGCCCACGAGCATCAGCACAGTTGCACCTTGAGCCCAAACACGGGCCTGCACGATCTTTTGCGATCTAGTCTGAAAAGGGTCGCGGTTGATAGCCCAAAAGCATCCACCGAGAGTAGCAGCCCAACCGGCGACAATGAGCTTGTACCGGTTGTTGGAGACAAACGTCGAGAATGATCTGTCTTTAGGAGGGGCAGGAGGCTGATCGCCATGGATATGCATGTGTGCCCGACGCTCTGCCTCCTCAAACATCCTCGAGTGACGCTCCATCATAGTGATGCCAAGGAAAATCACCGGAGCAGCCACAGCCAAAGTACGGGGAAAAGTACCGGCACTCTTAAACGAAGTCCGTTTGTCGGTGTACTTGAGCAAACCAAACGACAATGGAAGCCCGAGTCCGACACCTTCAAGGAACCCAATGCCAATTGACTTGGTGTACTCACTTAATTCTTGTCCAGACGCTACCTTCATCTAATTATGGTGATGATGCCAAGTTTGCTAGTTACTAAGAAGCAGCAATGACTTGCAATGCATATCCGGAGTCTATACCGATGATTCTGTTGACTCGGCAACCAACGGGTAAGCAAGCGATTATCGCTGATGGAGGACCATCTTTTCGGGAGAAAAACCGTCTACCGTTACTGTATTTTATGTAGTGTTTGAGGGGTCGGTAGTTCAAAAGGAGATGCAGCGATGGCTAAAGAAGCCCTGATTTTTATATGCAGAGATTTTGAAAAATATTAAATCCCATAAGGATAGAGAGGAGCCATAGCAAAACAAAAAAAAATAATATACGAGGCGGGTGGGTCAAGAATTACCAAAGTCTGGACGTTCTTGTTTTCAAAAAAATTTGGCTCACGGCAAAAGCTCTAAAATGTTCTGGGATGGTATGAGGAGTTTGAGTGGGTGGGGCTGGCTAAACCCGGATTACAGAGCCTTTTTGGGGACAAATGGCACTGCCTTGTCAATCTGAAATTTGGGTGTTTCCTCTTCGCTCTCGCTATCCTCTGACCTTCCTGCAGCATCTCTATCTTCCACTGGCAAGACCCAGCGTTCCCAGCCGTTTTGCAAGCGCACTTTGTTGCCAACGACTTCGGTGACGGGGCACCAGTTACATGCCTCAATGACGACGTTGAGATCACCATTGGAAAGGATCTTCACGCGATTGAAGTCTGCCAAAATTTGAATAGGAATGAACCCATTGGAGTTCATTTGTTTGCGGAGGTAAATATCTTTACACAGGTTGTCAATACTGAAGTAGTAGTCAAACTGTTGTACAAGCAAGCTCAAGGCCATATCATAAGGGGTCTGGACATGGGGGTGTGGCGGCTGCTGGACGTGTGGTTGTTGAGGGTACTTTTTGCGGGGCTGGCGCTTGTTCTGGTTGTTGCTGTTGTTGAATTTCTCGTTTTTCTCCTTCTCCGCCTCGGGAGTCTTGCTAGTCCGCTGCTTACTACGTTTAGGACGAGCGTCACCGCCGCGCCGGGGGGGAGTGCTCTGGGGGCCGGCGGAGCTAATGACTGGGGTGTAGGGCATCCACTTTTCTTTACCGGTAGTTTTCTTTACAGGAACAGCGTGGTTGCTGTTATCCTGGGCATACTGTGGGCTAAATGCCTCCGAAGGGCCCCGCGCCAGTGTCTCGGGCTTGATTTGGCGCGACCAAGGGTTGGACTCGGGGATGGGTGCCGGTGCCAGACGCGATTGAGGCATAGTAGTAGCCTGGGGGGTTTCCGCGGGCATTTGAGTGTTGGAAATCTCATTTGCGGATGCATTCAACTCACGGGCGTTCTCTACACTGGCCATGACCAAAAAAAGTAGGGAAAAATTTGTAGAGTGGGAGCTAAAAGTTAACAGAGTGCTAGTAGGGCTTGATGACTAATATGACTTGGTTCCTAGGGAGCCCACCGGGGCCTAGCAGCATGGCAACCAAGTCATACAATGGCTAGGTTGACCGAGACCTGTCTTGGTTGGCGAGCATAATTCGGAGAGTGAAAAAATAATAAAAGGGTGCACACCTCTCCAACGCCCCCCCCCCCCCTCAACAATCTCCTTTGTTTGCAATTTGTCTTGGCATTGTTTATTTACTGTTTTATCAAGGGCTAGTTCTATGGCCTCGGTGCCTCAAAACACCCTTGCCAGGTCTTGATTTGCTTACGATTGTGATCACTTTGGGAAAGGCTCACACAATTACATAACCAAAGGATAGATGCATATAACGCACATAAAAGTAAACAAACTTTCATCCACAAAGCGTTGCATTTTTTCTATGATCACGTTCGAAGTGAAATTTCCCACGAGATCGTTATTTGCATTCTTGACGTGGTTCATTGTAATACCTCCATGCGTATTATCATTCCTCCTAGCTCGTTACTGCTATCTTGAAACACATCTCCAGGCATCCCTGTACCTGCTAGGCAGCTTCCTTGCGGTTGAAGGAATAACCAGAATATCGGCTGGTTTTTTCGCCAACAACTACATAATCCTCGGCCTGAATTGGGGCTTGTTATTAGCAGAGTTTGTTTGTGGATCCTACTGGGCCAGTGCACGATTCGCCCACAATGGCTCCAAAGCCAATCACCAAGTACAGTACGAGATCCCATTGCTAATTTTGTGGGCATTTAATCTGCTTGTGGCCACAAATGTCCAGACAATCCTGGCGTGTGCTTGTTACTCTGACCCCATTGTACTGGTGGAAAAGCCCAACCCAAACAACCCTTCACCAGCCCAACACAGCTTTGACCAATGGAGCAATCCTATAAAGCAGCCTAAATCACACCGCTCGTCAGGCTCTCTAGTGTCATTCAAGCGCAAGCATCGTAACAACCAGAGCAGTAATGCTAACCCCATGCCATCTCTAGCTGGACTAGAGGCGGTCCCTGAAGGGTTCCTCGACTTGTCATGGAATGCTGGCTCGACACAAATACCCTTTATTCCCAATCCTGACCCAAGTCGTAACGTCTCAGGCTCCACACAACACAGCAACTTATTTGGGGCAGCAGAGTACAATAAGCGAATCACAAGTACTGGGTTTGTTAAAGACGAGCCGGTACCATCGCACTCTTTCTTGAAAAAAGTATCAAAATCCCAGACTTTTTCACATTACGACCAGGAACAGACACGAATCCAAGAGCTCGCTCTTTAGCCACATCCACTCGGCCTTCACCCCTAATAAACGCTTTGGAACGTATCCTGTATTCCCGATATTTCCCCCTCTCCGCTTCCCTTTGCCAGGTGCTAGCCCCTGCCTTAGCGAGCTTGATGTTGCCCAGCACTGTATAACTTTTTGCCCCTGGATCTACATCTAGTGCCGTGCAAACCATTGCTGGAGCAACAATAATGGACAATTTTAAGCCAAGTATATATTTAATCAATACCTCATCTAAGTGTTCCAAAGCCTGAGGAGGTGGCAACGCATGCAAACCCACGGGGAGCCGAATACAGGGGACATAGTTGCTGCTTGTATAGTGTATTAATTGCATTCAAAACAAACAGTTGTGATCTACTATACTGCAGAAATAACAAATAGTGAATATCTGGGGAGGTTTGTGGCAACACTGCAGCATGCGAGACATGATAAGTTACAAGGTATGCCAATTTGCAATATACCCCACAATAGAAATTGCAGTGGCGTAAGTACACACGATGGCCTATGGCCTGGAGATCAATAGTGTCATACAATATACTTGAACACCTTGGAATATTTTCCAATAGTGACGTTCACATTTATCCATGCATACACCCTGCAGGACGCACTCTCTCAGGCCCACATTACGTCGTATACGGTACATACCTAATGAGCAAATCAAATTCAGCGATAAACAGTTGAGTTTGTATCATCTAGAGAATAGCAGTATAGCCGCGACGGATACTTTCTAGACTGCAACCACCGAGCCGAGGTTCTGCTCGTTGATGGCGAATTGAAACCACCACGAGCTAATTTGGTCAATACCCCCGCAAAACTCAAACCCTCTCAAACGGTGCAGGAATTCGAAAAATCGTGTATTATTTAGCTGGCTATTCTAAAGTTTCACCTCGAGATGTATGTAAAACTGCACCAAAACAGAGGGAAAGATGGCAAAAGCAGGCTTACCGAGCAGAAAATTCCTCATGCTCGCTTAGCTTGTACTACCGGGCAAGCCCCGAGCTTCGAGACCAAGTAAACCACTATAACTAGATAGCCATAAGCAGTTACACCGGACTTTTTGGAGTACATTTCAGATATGCAATCCAAACTGTCACTTTTTCATCCTAATCACCCCATTTTTTGGCAAAGTAGCGCACAATGAATTTCAAAGTACCCTAGCCCAATTTCGACGCATTAGCGCATAAAACTATGTATCTAAAGGCTTGTGTATGCATATCCTTGCAGGACCGCGGATTGCCAAGCCTGGATGCAGCGTATACTGCCACCGATGACGCAACATGCGTGCGTACAACGCGTGCCCCAATATGGCTTCGGGTGCGCTACTAAAACTCCTTGGGTGTTGACGCTGAGGTGAAAGCAAGCTTTCACAGTTTGTCAGAGGGTCTGTGAGCTTTGCGAGGACTGCAAAGCTCTGCATGCCTGCCGCACAATGCAAGTTTGATACGAGTTGATCAAACGGCATAGCTGGCTCAGAAAATACCGATAAATATTCAGCTGAGACCGTAGATCTGGGGAGATTCATTGTGGTTTTAGGTTTTAGATTCTTTTATAATCAGATTATAAGTCCGGCGAGCCGTTAATTATTGGCAATATCCAGGCGATGATTGGGTGCCAAGCTCCTCTCGGCCCGGCTGCCCACCTAAATATTAGACTGATTCTAGGGATAAAAGCCTCTGAGTAATTATTAGGGATTGTACCTGGATTTAGTGCATAATCCTCTTATTCTAGACTCGACATGTACTCTTGTACAAAATGAGATAAGCATATCCCTCTTTCTCACCCCCTCCTCTGCAGCTCCCCGCTTTTGAGCTCATGTTTAGTTTAACCAGGCGCTCTCAAACCAGAACTTAGCGAGGTTCTGCAACATAGCGACTTATCGAAGCGAGGACCGCGAACCATATGCATTCGCGTATCCTAAACTAATTGGTTTTTTTGGACTCTACGCAGTACCGCTTCTCGTGCATGTGCATGCACTTGCATTATGCAGGCACGCTCATCAAGCACAGGTCTACACATGATTGCTGCAAGATGGCTTATATATCGGTCCTAGACCCCAGGCTAGCAGCACCCACTGTTCAATCGCAGGTTTTTGCCCTATAAAAAGTCCGGAAAGCTAATGACTGAGCAAGAATTTGATATGAATTATGTGATAAATCCTCAGTACTCTCCCACGAAAAAGGAACCGGACCAGTTTAATTTTGCCTTGTCTGGGGCTATGTACATTGAGAATCCTACCCCAGTCCAGCAGTCTGAGACTGAGCTAATTGGTCTGGCCATGGCTGAACAGGTCGACTTGGAAGAGGATGACGATGCAGATGACCAGTACTTTTGCGACTTATGCGATGGCGACGATAATTTTGCAGAGGGTGGGTTTTTTGACCAGTTTGAACACTCGCTGGTGGCTCCATTGGAGACGCCCTGGAAGTGGGATGTGGCAAACTGTCTAGATACTCAAATGGGTTACGGTACTGGTATCGCTCCCAAGAGCTTCTCTCCTGATCCCCGAGCTCCTCCCACTGCTGCTCCCACAACTATCTCTCACACTCACAAGATCCCCCTAGATACGGCCCTCTCTGAAACCCCAGGACCAGATCAACCTGTCCTGACACCCGAACCTCCTGTTAAAGCACATCCTTTCTCTGATTACTCGTATCAGTCTTCTTCTCCAGATAGCGATGTCGAGTATCAACCCGATGAGCTGGGCATCGAGGAAGCCGAGGCTAAACCCATCAGGAAACGGTTGAGGGGCCCTCGCGCTAGCCATAAACGCCAGCGTCAGCGTCGTGAAAAGTATATTTGCCAAGTCAAGACCGATGGTGTTGCTTGTGGTAAAACCTTTGGCCGGCCGTACGATCTTGAACGTCATGCCGACATTCACAACCCAAATCGGCAGACGTTTCATTGTAGATATTGTCCCGGCAGTGAGAAGTTGTTCAGTCGCCAAGATGCTTTAACGCGACATATCAAGAATAAGCATGGATTCGATGAATGAACATAACGAGGCTCGCTAAGGACAGACAAGTATTAGCGAGGGGGATCGTGAACGCTCAGTTGCTAAATCATTTTGATGGCGGTAACATTCCTCTTGCTATACAGCAATTTATTTATTGACTTATACACATCTAACGAATTTTTTTTTTTTTTTTAAACGCTTTTTTGTACTCTAAAAGTCCACGTACCCGGGCAACTGTCTAAACCCCTGTTGGCATACATGCACAGTCATGCAATCCTCGCATGGTTTAGTACAGATTAGCACTAGATAAGCATCGGTGCTCTAAAAATCCGAAAGCTTCCGGCTATTGACCTACATATGAACCTCGCATTTTAAAGGAAATTGCCATTCCACTTTTTGCCACCGGATCTGTGATGTGTACTGCATGCACACTGCTGCAGGCCGATACACGCATGCTGCAATGCGCGTGCTTAGCTGGGATCATGGGTTGGTACTTGTGGTAACGGCTGTCGTAAGAGAGCAGCTGCCTTCTTTTGGCGAGCTAATTGTGACCTGTGTTGGAGCCGCAGCCGGTGAATTTTGGGATCAATGTCGTACCATTGAGGGGTGCTGGGTTTCACATTTGCTGAAGATGGTAGCTCTTGCTTTGGCTCCTGGTGCTCCTGCTGGTGGTGCTGCTTCTGCTCTCGATCTTGCTTTTCCTTTTGGCCCGTACCTGAGGGCTCATTTGCTTGGGCGTCATCAGGTTTAGGAGGCAACGGAGGTTTCACGCTATCCCATTCTTTTTTCAAACTAGCGATTTCCTTATCCAGCTGTTGCTGGGCTGGGGGCGGGCCAACAGCTTTGGCAAACCCGACATCACTGAGATGGGACTCGCAGCAATAGAAAAAATCCGCAGCGGGATTCTCATTTAGTAGCACTACATCAGTAGGTTTATAGCAAATAAAGCACCCACGTTTATCTACTTGCGAGGTGCGTTTGCGTTGATACCTCGTCGAGAGCATGCTGAGTGAGCCTTGAACACATGCTCTCTTTTGAAATGACTCGCATCCGGTCTAGGTGGATAGCCGTTAATTATTCGGACTGTCATTAGCTGAGTCAATAAGCTAGTTTTAATATTTTCATCGCAACATAATACAAACATTCTATAAATGGTCTTTTAATCTACCTCTGCGTCGGTTGCAGATAATCGCTCACCGCAGTTTGGGCTTTGCCATTTCTCTTGTGCATGAGCGAGTCTGTATCCAACTATATTTATCAGTGCATAGACGCCCTAAACCCATGGGATTCACTCGAGGGCAATTAATAGCGATAGGCCCCCTATTTTTGTTGATATCTTTTAGTTACTTACAGGTCAATAGACCTGCGCGCACCTAATTGCGCTTCTACATTGCTAAATCTAAGTAGACTTAGGCAGCTCGAGGTCTGCTTGTCAGAATTCTCCACTGATACGATGCCGAGACAAAAACAGGGAGCTTGGACACTCTGTCCGAATAGGGTTGGTAGCCTGGGGCCTCAATTCATGGGCGGTGGGGTGATCACACCCGGGCCT